>CAJFDF010000517.1:39751-59216 GCA_904067115.1 Aegilops sharonensis
CAAGATTGAACCCAAAGCTAAGCACTTCTCCCATTGCAAGAAAAACCAATCTAGTTGGCCAAACCAAATCGATATTTCGAAGAGACTTGCAAAGATATCAAATCATGCATAAAAGAATTCAGAGAAGATTCAAATAATATTCATAGATAAGCTAACCATATATCCACAATTCATTGGATCTAGGAAAACACACCGCAAAAGAGTATTACATCGAATAGATCTCCGAGAACATCGAGGAGAACTTTGTATTGAGAATCAAAGCGAGAGAGAGAAGAAGCCATCTAGCTAATAGCTATGGACCCGTAGGTCTGTGGTAAACTACTCACGCTTCATCGAAGAGGCAATGGTGTTGATGTAGAAGCCCTCCATGATCGAATCCCCCTCCTGCAGGATGCCGAAAAAGGCCCCAAGATGGGATCTCATGGGTATAGAAGGTTGCGACAGTGGAAAAGTGGTTTCATGGCTCTCCCGGAAGTTTTGGGGGTATATGAGAATATATATATAGGAGGAAGATCTAGGTCAGGGGGTCACCGAGGGGCCCACAAGGTCGGGGAGCGCGCCCTACCCCCCTGGGCACGTCCTCCACCCTTGTGGCCGCCTCGTGGAGTCTCGTGGGTGTCTTCTGGTCCAAGAAAAATCATGAAAGTTTTATTCCCTTTGGTATTCCTTTCTTGCGAAACTCTAAAACAAGAAAAAAAATAGAAACTGGCACTGGGCTCTAGGTTAATAGGTTAGTCTCAAAAATCATATAAAATAGCATATTAATGCATATAAAACATCCAAAACAGATAATATAATAGCATGGAACAATCAAAAATTATAGATACGTTAGAGACGTATCAGGGGGCCTCAAGCTCCTCTCGGCAGATCAAACTTAGGGCCCTGCGGGCCTTGAGCTCAAGCGATGAGAGCGCAGAGCGATCCACCGCTGCCCTCGCAACGACATCCACCTGGATCTTCTTCTCCCCGGCGTCCAGCTGATCATTGACCTCGGAGACATGCTTCGCATGGGATTCCTGGGCGTCAGTCACCTGGCGCTTCAAGGCCTCCAAGCGCTCACTTTCCTTGGCCTCCTCGGTCGGCACTGCCTCAGGTCCGATTCGCGGGTCGCGAGCCTCGCCTCGCAATCCTTGAGATCGCTCTCCTGCAGCTAGAGCCGCTTCACATTTGCGGCCCGCTCGTCCTGGATCCCCTTCAAGCTGGCCTCCACCTCCGTGCGACACTTGGTGGCTGCCTCGGCCTCGGCAAACGCGGCCTCGCAAGACACTTTCGCCTCGACGGCCTCCTGTTCACTCTACGCAATGGCAGCCTTGGTCCAGCTCTGGGCAGCCTGGGAGCCGGCGTCAAGCTGGTACCACCCGGCTGTGAGGTCCAAGCGCTCCCTGGCGAGGCGCCCCTCGGCGTCCCGGAGGTCTGCCCCAAGCCAATCAAGCGCGGCTTGAGCATCGGCCAGAGCCCCGCGGCTGGGCAAGGTGCCATAGCTCACCAACGCGCAGGTGCGGCCTAGGACCGGCGCCCCGACACCCGGGGCCGCCATGGCTGAAAGAGTCGTCGAGTCCTCCCCCGTCTTCATGCCCGTGCTCGCGGCGGGCTCAGTGTGGGGCACACTCCCATCCCCTGGAAGTGACCCCTGGGGCCGGTAGGCGGCGGAAGGGACGGTCAGCACCCTCCCCTCCTGTAGCTCCGGAGGGGTGCTGGGCGCTTCTGCTGAGCTCGGGCGCCCCGTTGCGGTGCATGGGGGCGCAAGATCTTCCCGCGCCGCCCGAGGCTCAGGTCGGGCGACGACACCTCTTCAGGACAGGAGGTGTCTTCAGCCCGGCCGTCTTCTTCTTCTTCACCTCCGGGTCGTCGCCCGGGCACCTGCATCGGCATGAGGTCAGCTAGAGTCGCGCCAAGTCACGGGCGCTAGGCGCAAGAGTGATCCCAAGAAACTTACACGTCGTGCGCGTTCCACTTCCGCTTCTTCTCAGCGGCGGACGGTTCACCGCCGCCACCCTCGTGTGTCACCCCGGCACCATCCGGGGGGGGGGGGGTTGGCCTCCTGTGGGCCCAATTGAGTGTCCATCCTTGGCGGGGGTCTTGGGAGGCCCTTGGAGGGACTCGGCCAACGTGGGTGCGACCACGGCCTCGCCGGAATTGCCCCCACCATGGGTGCCTGGTCGGCCGCGGTGCTGGCCTCGCTCTCCCTGCCGCTTCGGCAGCGCGGGAAACGCCGCCTAGGGCCGCTCACCCGCATTATCGTCGTCGTCGTCGTCCTCGAAGTCGCGAAGGCGGTGGTGTGGTGGCGCTCGACTGATGCCATCCTTCTCCTTCGTCTCCTCCGAGCCCTCGCCACTGTTGTCTTCGCTGGAGGACAGCACCATGATAGAAGGGTTCCTGCGAGGGCAGCCTCGCCCGGTCAACACAAGCCCCCATTCATCGAAGGCGGGCATCACTGCGGCCAGCTCTGCCTTCTCCTCGTAGTTGTACAGCGGGGATGCGGCCTCAGGAGGGTCCTCAGGGACGAAGCTGAGCAAGGACCCCGGGGGACCATTCAGCTCTTCGGCCGTTAGGCCGGCGACGTGCAGCCTCATCAGATCCTCCGTACCATCGAGCTGCCACGTGAGTTGCGAGTGCGCCTGGAACGGAGCAATGCGCTGCCCCAAGAACTCCTTGACGATCATCGCCCCCGACAGATTTGCGACCCCGTGCGCAGCAATCCGCTCCAGGACAGGCTCCACTCGTGGGTCGGTAAGCCTCTTATGGCCCCACTCGAGGCTCTTCTAAGGTTGGGCCGCGGGGATCGTCAGGAGCGGATTGATCTGGCACGCGTCCATGAAGATCTAGCGCTGTCGATAGCCCTCCACCTTCTTCCAGGTCTTCAGGTGGCCACCCCCGCTCTTTACATCGACGAAGGAGATGCACGCAGAGCATTGATCCTGGGCGGAGAACCTCTGGCTGAAGAAGTGGCGGAAGAGCGCCACCGAGGGCCTCATGCCCATGAAGGCCTCACAATCGTGTTAAATCGGCAACGTATTTTGACCTCCGTAGATATTGATTTCCTGATAAACCAAAAACAAGCATAAAACAGGAACTAACACGGGGCCTTAGTTCATAAAAATAATGTAAAATGGTATAAAAATATATAGAAATGATAATATAAAAACATAAAACAACCAAAAATTATAGATACGTTTGAAAAGTATCAGTCGGCAACTCGTCCTCCGCGGCGGCCCGATGCCGCCTTGTTCGCTCTCTGCTATTTATGGCGAGGCGGTAGCGCGAGCAGTGGCACCCGGCACCGCCAGCATCGGCCCTTGCTACGAGCCGCTGGGTGTTGGTGCCCGCACCCTCCCCCCCCCCCCCTCCCGCCCAGCCCGCCGGTGCGGCAGCGGCCGAGGATGTCAATGCGACGCTCCGCCTCGCAATCTGGCGGTCTTACACCTTGGCGGAGACGGAAGCCCGCCGCCGACGTCGCAAGAACGCCTCAGCTCTCCGCCGCGCGCTGGACGCATCGGCAAAGGTGGTGCGGCATAAGGAGGTAGCAGCGGAGAGAGCCACTCGGGTCACAGCGGAGCAGAACCGCACCACCCCCTTAGCTCGTCCTCGTCCTCCAGCTCAAACGATGACAGCAGCATGACGAACAACAACTTATGGCCCATCGCAGAGGCGTACGCCGTGGACAGCCGCCGAGACCCCAAGGGGAAGCGACCGACGAGGGAATGGTGAGCGCCAGCCGCTCATGTATGCTCATATTCAAGTTTTTTTATGTTTATTTAGGTAAAATTTGAATTGTTTCGACTGTTTCAAATGAACAATGTGGATGTCCGATGTCAGAAATGCTAAATTTTATGCTATATCGTATGACCGACATACTTTGCATGTGTTTGTATGAAATAGGGTTAGGACACTTTGGGNTAAAATGGTATAAAAATATATAGAAATGATAATATAAAAACATAAAACAACCAAAAATTATAGATACGTTTGAAAAGTATCAGTCGGCAACTCGTCCTCCGCGGCGGCCCGATGCCGCCTTGTTCGCTCTCTGCTATTTATGGCGAGGCGGTAGCGCGAGCAGTGGCACCCGGCACCGCCAGCATCGGCCCTTGCTACGAGCCGCTGGGTGTTGGTGCCCGCCCCCCCCCCCCCCCCCCCTCCCGCCCAGCCCGCCGGTGCGGCAGCGGCCGAGGATGTCAATGCGACGCTCCGCCTCGCAATCTGGCGGTCTTACACCTTGGCGGAGACGGAAGCCCGCCGCCGACGTCGCAAGAACGCCTCAGCTCTCCGCCGCGCGCTGGACGCATCGGCAAAGGTGGTGCGGCATAAGGAGGTAGCAGCGGAGAGAGCCACTCGGGTCACAGCGGAGCAGAACCGCACCACCCCCTTAGCTCGTCCTCGTCCTCCAGCTCAAACGATGACAGCAGCATGACGAACAACAACTTATGGCCCATCGCAGAGGCGTACGCCGTGGACAGCCGCCGAGACCCCAAGGGGAAGCGACCGACGAGGGAATGGTGAGCGCCAGCCGCTCATGTATGCTCATATTCAAGTTTTTTTATGTTTATTTAGGTAAAATTTGAATTGTTTCGACTGTTTCAAATGAACAATGTGGATGTCCGATGTCAGAAATGCTAAATTTTATGCTATATCGTATGACCGACATACTTTGCATGTGTTTGTATGAAATAGGGTTAGGACACTTTGGGTGTGTGGTTGTGGAGGGAGGAAAATGGCAATTGTCCATGCAGTGCCCGCGGGCATGGGCCTTTGGCGGTGGAATTTGCGAGTTCCGATTTAAGTTTTTGGCTTTTGCTGCACTTGTGGGCTTCATCGTGTCTAAAGTCGACTAATGTCCACGTAACTGTAACTTACCAGCTCATGAGTTGGCTCACGTGGGTATGGGGTGGTGGGCGAACATCTGGCCATCTAGCTTAGGGCATCAACAACCCGAAGTATCAAAATCCGCCACTCAAGGGTATGTGGATGTATCCGAACGCACCCGTGGATAGTGACTGGATAGCACACTAAAATTCTTTCCACAACCAGATACCTCAACTATGAAACCTCAAATCCATACAATTATATGTAATGTTAAATTTAATCTAAGCGAAGCTCGTCCAGCTTCACCGTCTACATGTCTGACAGCCAGCAGCACCCCTCGAAGTGCTGTTCTGCTCGGCGGCGAGGTAGAGTAGGACATGGAACACGCATCGGCTCAAGGGACTCGAGGCGCCACCGTCTCTCGTGCCTTACTCTTCCTCATTGGCGCTCGTGCCTTGCACGTCGTCGGTGGATGTGAGGTCGATGATAGATTCGGCTTGATCAAAGTCGGCCATGTCCACCATGATGTTGTGGTGCGAGGGGTTACCAGGCACCATACGCGGCACCGGAAAGCGCGACTCCGCCTTGCCAACATCTGTCGCGAGGGCTGTCGCGGCCTTGTGTGCCTGCTTCCTCGCACGGCGGGCACACCGTGCCAGACTTGTGTCTGGCGAGGGCCATTCATTCAGCCCCGCCCCGGCACGCCAATGAAGGGGTTACGCATCCAGGACGGCGTTCAAATGCAGACAGGCGCACTGCCTCCAGTGAGTCGGCGGCGACACACCTCGGCCAGATCCATGCGTCATTTGGGCGGATGCAATGGATTCCCGCAGAATGGAGTCCGAGCGCCGTCGTCGAGCGGACTCCTCCCAGGACCAGCAGAGCACAAGGTGGATGGTCATCACCTCCTCGGGGCCGCATGGAACGAGCTCCGGGTCAATGGATCGGTAGGTGTACGACTCGAATCCGCTACCCGTCATGCCGGAGAAGGCAGGAGATCTCCGGACAAGAGCTTGGCGAACAGGAGTGGACTAAAGAGGAGTGGAGTGGAGTGGAATGCGGGTAAGGTTTCGCCAGGAGTGCGGATAAGGCCCAATTTATGTGAGGTCGGATGGGCCACAGTGGACCGAATCCAACATGATGAGTGCATCCGGACATCCTATATCCGCCCCACATATGTGTTACATATCGGGAGTGTTTGTCAGTCCGGGCATTTGAGCCGGATTTGGGATGCCCGGTTGGATGGTAATTTTTCGTGCAGTCCGCTTGGGAGTTTGGCACGGGTATGGGAGGCCCGGTCGGACTTCCCACCTGTTGTAATTGGTGCTGTAGCCGCTGATTGTGCAGCTACTAGCTAATTGAAATGCATGATGTCCACATAAGAAAAAGGACAAAATAACTTGCACAATTCCCTTTTTTTAGTGTTTATTTATATTTATGACCTCGGATAAAGGACAAAATACCCGCACAATGTCCCCTTTTTAGTGTTTATGTAAATATCACGCTAATCAGCTGCAATTTTGTAACTTGGGAATAAAGAATTGGATTGTCATGAGGCACCAAGCGAAGTCTAGAGCTGAATTGTGTCTTTGTGTCAGTCGTGAAGACAGTAACGATAGCACAGCCCATGCACGGCTTCGACCGGTGCTTTCGTCTTTTACGTTCTCCTCCCCCTGGTCACCGCTTCACTTGCAAGATGAATGCACATGAAAATCACAAACGAAACATGATCATACTTTTCCAAATGGCCAATCATTGGTAGAATCCAGATCCGTAGAGAAATCTTGCCACCGACTCTGAACGAAATTCCAGAGTAAAACCATTGCAGAAGTAAATAGAGTAGGACGACATGCAAACTGTGAACATGTAAAACTGACATCGGAACACACGAATAAAAGGCTGCAGTGAAATATTGCCATCAAGAGTATGCTGGCATCGTGAGCGATATACTTGCATTACACAAGTCTTGCAGGCTGCCGTCAAAATCTCCCCAGTCGCCTAGCCTCCTTTGCATTTGGCGCCTGGATAACTAATGTCAGGTCAATTACCATATCAACCTAAGCCAACTCAACATCACATGAATTAAGCTCGAAACCTCAAATGCTGCTGCTGTTTTCAGTGACACCCTCCTATCTAAAAAGGGTTCCCTTCGGTACTTGAACAGGCTGATCATTCTTTACGCTTCTGCAGGGAGAACGTGCTGCCATGGCCTGTTTGCGTGCTGGGTGGCATCGCGCTGGTCACAGAAGGCAGGCCGAACGTATCGCCCTCTTCTTGGGGTCCTGCTTCCTCAACTTCTTCTGCCTGTTGGTTCCCTCCTTTCGGGCTGCTGGACTGGCTTATGTGCTTGTATATCTGGAGAGACTGGGCTATCATAGATGATGGGTTGCCAGCGTCGCTTGGAAGAAGCATTGTCGTGGTCTACATTTCATAATGAAACATCAGTACTTTGCCAAACACCATAAGGATTCATGAATCAGGGAAATGAAACTTAAAATATCTCACGTTCTTGGCCAGAGCAGCAAATGCTGTGATGTACTGTTCAGCAATTCTCAGTTTTGCAGCCTGACAGGAGAGAATGAACACAACATGAGCAGCAAAACCTTACTGTTTTGATAGACAACTTCTCCATAAGCAATTGAAATGCCAATTAAATGCGATATTAAAAATGGGAGTTGGCAAATCGTGATACCTCAGCACTGCCTTCAGCTCTCATGGACTCTGAGACCATTCTAATCCCTTCGGCGGTAGCTTGTGACTTGGAGAGAATCGCTTCAGCCTCACCTGATGTTTATTACCAAAAATAAATGAGCCCAAATGGCATACAAACTCCCCTTCAGAAAAAAAAATACAAAACAAAATGTTTCAACCTAACCAAAACAATCCACACTAGCAGCCCAATCTTCAAATGAGCAAGATGATGGAAAAGATAAATAGAATAAAGTGGATGCATGATGTGAGCACAATTATGACAAAACTTTATCAGGTGCATGCGGACCATATCTGAAGAAGAGGTTAGCACGACAAATGGGGAGATGGGCAAGTTTGAAAGCAAGGAGGGTGATGGCAGAACAAATAGCACAAACAGAACCAATGCATGCTACACAAATCAAAAGATCACGTTGTCATTGCAGCATAGAAATGATAAGGTTTGAATTGAACATACCCTTTGCGCGGTTTGCCTGATCCAACATAGCCCCTGTTAAGAATAAATGGTAAGTGTCAAACATAAAGACCCAGCTTTTAGTAAAATTTCATATAGGTCATACTACTATATGATCATGTTACCTGAGCCGCTAGTCCTCCTTGGGATCAGAGCAGTTGGTTGTATAAACTAAGGTATTCAGAATTCTAACACTATTATTGTATGAGCGCTGCTATGCACACAACGCTGTGCGGACGATTGTGCACGACAGCGCATATCAGTTCATCCATGCATACCATCAAAGTGCAGTAGACGGCTGGATTGCCTATCGTGCCACGCTGTCGTGCAGGCATGCATTGTCCGCACAGCAATTTTTTTATTGCATAGTGCTCGCATGACCTGTCCCTACTTCATAAATGTTGGGGCCCTCATCGGTCCTATACGGTCATGGCGTCAGCAGACTTTCCTGGACTGGGTGCGAGGCCATATGATCTGCTGGAGTCGTACCAACGAAGCCAACGGCCCAATTTATTGGCTGCTGCCAATTGTCCACATCAGTTTCTTTATTCTACTCTTACAATCAGCCTGCGCCCGAAACAAGAATTCAGGATCCTTATTGGGTCCGTTCGAATTTTCTGTCATACTTTGACTATCTATTTGACTAAAAATATGAGATGTATATTATAAAATCTATACTATTAGATATTTGTTCGAAAGAGCTTTTCTATGGTATAATTATTGTGACATATTAGTTCATATTTTATTAGTTAAATTTTATGATCAAAATGTAAGGGGCCCAATAAACCCCGACACAGGAAGTAGCTCATCGAAAACCTCAAATGGTCTTCTTGACATCATCGTCAGCTTTGAATCTACTTATTTGCCCACAGAGATTCCATAGAGACCGTTTCGTGAGTGGCACTTTCTCCACTGCTCCGAAGAACTCTCCAATAATGTTGTACACCTTACTAATGTTGATGTTATTCTTCCTCGAATTCCTAATTAGGTCCCTTGTGTACACATCAATGTGCTTGTGAGATGGCCAATGCATCATCTCCCTGCATATTGGTGTCAGGATGTGATTGTGCTTCACTCTGTGCTCCGTTATGTACCATCCATTGTCCACCGTGCGTAGCAGCCTAATCATCGCTGGGCATTCACACCGGCGGGACCTTGTGTTCTCACGCAATGGTTTCCCCTGTTTCTTTAACCAAGATCCTGATTAGTTACACCCCTATTTTCAGAAATGGGCACAAATATGCACAAATAGGGACTTGCCAAGTACTCGCAAACAAGATCCTAATTGTATCGGTGTGGAGAGGCCTCGGAGACATAGCGATAGTATCACTAACTAAGCTTTTCAACCTCATTTTTCGGGCAAACAAGATGCCGGGAGAATTGAGGCGGAGTATATTAGTAGCAATCTTCAAGAAAAAGGGGGACATTCAAAGTTGTACTATTTATCGTGGAATTAAGCTGATGACCAGAAAATGAAGCTATGGGAGAGTCATTGAGCGCCGCTTAAGAGGAATGACAAGCGTGACCAAAAATCTGTTTAATTTCATGCCTGAGAGGTCGACCATGGAAGCCATTTTCTTGGTATGACAACTTATGGAGATACAGGAAGCGAAAGGACCTGCATATGGTGTTCATTGACTTGGAAGGCCTACGATAAGATACCGGAAATGTCATGTGGTGGGCCTTGGAGAAACAAAGTACTCCCTCTATAAACTAATATAAGACCGTTTATATTAGCCTACAGAGGGAGTACATTACACTCATCAAGGACATGTACAATAATGTTGTGACAAGCGTTCGAACAAGTGATGGCCAAACTGATAACTTTCCGATAAAATAGGACTGCACCAAGGGTCAGCTTTGAGCCCTTATCTTTTTGCCTTGGTGATGGATGAGGTCACAAGGGATATACAAGGAGATATCCCATGGTGTATGCTCTTTGCGGATGATGTGGTGCTAGTCGATGATGGTCGGACTGGGGTTAATAGAAAGTTAAGCTTTGGAGACAAACTTTGGAATCAAAAGGTTTAAAGCTTAGTAGAACTAAAACTGAGTACAAGAGGTGTGGTTTCAGTACTACTAGGCACAGGGAGGAGGTTAGCCTTGATGGGCAGGTGGTACCTCATAAGGACACCTTTCGATATTTGGGTCAATGTTGCAGAAGGATGGTAATATCGATGAAGATGTAAGCCATCGAATCAAAGCGGATGGATGAAGCGGCGCCTAGCTTCTGGCGTTCTCTGTGACAAGAGAGTGCCACAAAAGCTAAAAGGCAGGTTCTATAGGACGGCGATTCGACCCGCAATGTTGTATTGCATTGAGTGTTGGCCGACTAAAAGGCGACATGTTCAACAGTTGAGTGTAGCGGAAATGCGCATGTTGAGATGGATGTGTGGCCACACAAGAAAGGATCGGGTCTGGAATGATGATATACATGATATAGTTGGGGTAGAAGCGATTAAAGAGAAGCTTGTCCTACATCGTCTAAGATGGTTTGGGCATGAACAACGCAGACCTCCAGAAGCTCCAGTGCATAGCGAATGGTTAAAGTGTGCTAATAAGGTCAAGAGAGGTCAGGGTAGACCAAACTCAACATGGGAGGAATCTGTAAGGAGAGATCTGAAGGACTGGAATATCACCAAAGAACTAGCCATGGACAGGGGTGCGTTTATCATTCACGTGCCATAACCATGAGTTGGTTTCAAGATCTAATGGGTTTCAACTCTAGCCTACCCCAACTTGTTTGGGACTAAACTCTTCTCACACCAGATACCAAACCCATGTTCCCAGAAATATAGGTTATAGAAGTCACACGCCTCCGTGAGCGAGTCTAAGGTGGCACTCAACTCTGGTTTATTCACTTCGTTTCCAGGGTTGTCTACAAAGCCTTTGATGTTTTTTTTTTCTAGAACCCTCATCCTGCTAGGTTATGGTGCTCTTTCAAGTGGGTTACTACCAACTCTAACCCTGTGGTAAACAAATGGAAGCTTATTTAGCGACCGACCACATCTCAACGACAAGTACCAACGACATGCTAATATGCTTATTCCTAGCAAATCCAAGTATGACATGTATACACGCCACTGTGCATCATTCACCACTTAATACATACTAAGCCAAGAAACTGATTGTTTGATCCCAAAAAAAGGCCACTGACTGTGTTTAAAATGCCCAGTGTCAGTTCAGCAATCTGTCAGTACCTTCAGAAATAATCTTTCCTACTTGGTTAACACACACCGTCTCACGGATTCAATCTACTTGTGAATATGAATGAAAAATTCATTTGCGACCCCCCATCATGCTCAGTGGCATACATAATACACACTGCGCCGTACCGATTTCCAACCTGTTCTATCTGCTCCTAAAACAGTCAGGGATTCCACACTAGCACTTACTCTCCCCCAAGTCAGAATTACGAACTGCGAATTTGTTACATTCTGGTGGTTGTTTAGCTCTTAATCCAACCCGGTGCCTGGGGATCCGGCTTGATGGCAGATTCACCGGACTCGGCGGGCGCCCTGTTTTTGCTGTTAGCATCATCCGCTTCCAACTCGCCGCCTTGCAAATCCACCGCGAGGGACGACTCCGGAACGCCTCCCACAAGCCTGCTACCCACTTCGCTTCTTGCATTCAGATCCGACCCCGACTGCTGCACTCCGTTGGGGAAGATTGGCAGACTGCAACGGCGAATGGCGCAGATCAGCTCACACAAGTGGGGGCGACAAATTCACAAGATCATATAGCTATACGCTTACTGGCACCGGATCCACATGAAAATCACAGCAGCGGCGCCATCCATTGTTGTAGGTGCGGCGAGCCCTTCCATCCTCTCCCCCTCTGCAGCACCTGTAGTCTTCCTCGGAAAGGTGGAATTCTGTATGCAGTGCGTCCAAAAAAAAAAATCTGTACCATCATACAGCTACAAGTCAACCTCTGTACCCCGGTCCACCTGCCAGCCTCCCGTCTAAGTTGTGGGTCCTGCCCCACGTGCGCTACGAAACGTACGGAGCGCCCTCTACGTCACGAAGAACTCGTACCTATACGACTACAACGCGTACAGTTAATGCATGAATATCTGCCACTCGCGCAAATCTCATGTAATGAAGGCGGCAGCGGTCCATCGAGCAACTCGTTCGGTCAGGATAATGGGACTATATGCCGATATGAACCATATTGCCGCGTCCCAACTTTTATTATTATTTTCAAGCAACCCAACTTAAAATATCACAATCCATCACTGCTACTAAAATAGGTTAACATAGACATCACTAACACTAAAGCACTTGGGATGAATTAATGTGGTTAAGCTACAATAAAGGCGGATTCCATCTCATATGTATCCCCTTTTCAGATGAATTATTAGAGAAAACACCAATTTGAACAAAGATAAAAGATCATGTGCTACTCACCTTCTGACTGGAGAATTTGAGCACGCTTTCTCCTTTCTGCCTCTGCTTGCATCTCCATAGCATTCTTCACGCCCGGTGGAGGAGAAATGTCCCCTGCAAAGTCGGTTTAGAAATATCAGAAATTTAACAGATATAAAAATCTAATAGGTCAAAAACAGGAAAAGGTACTGATCTCAGACGAAAGTAATATGCAGAATCGGTTTAGAAACACCAGAAATTAAACAGATATAACTGTAATATGTCAAAAACAGAAAAACATACTGATCTCGTAACGAAGACACTTCAAGCCCCAGTCTGTCGAAGCCTCATTTATGGACCTCTGTCAAAAAAGAATTTCAGAAGGTACCACGTATAACTGTGCTGAAGTATGATAAGGAGATGGAAATAGTGAATCCAATTACATTAGAAGAAAAAGAGCACATGACTTTGTAAGATTAAGTTGCTTCTTGGTTAAGTTGGCTAGTTAAAAGGGGCATGATTTTAAGATACAACTACTTCCTGACAGACATTTAGTGACAGTGATCCACATAAAAAGGCAATCAATTTTCAAAGGAATTGTACAATTATTCTTCAGAGAAGAGCTTTATATACAGAACTGGTAAATACAAACTAGGATGTTGATGCTGAAAACTCAGATGCAATAAAGTTATTTTACCTTTCAGGCTTTCTAAAGTAAAGACCCTACTGTTTTTGCAACTGCTCTTTATATTCCATGTTTATATTTGTAAGTTAATTCCTCGCTCTTGCAAAAATTATTTAATACATAAACCAACATTTATTTTGCCATCAGAGCAATGTAAACAACCACACTTAACAAAGTCTAGCTATTCTGAATAGATGAGATGAGAACAAGGATTTGTTGGTATATAGATGATGTACAGACCATAGTATTACAGTTAATATAAGAACACTGCCCATTACTTTAATTACTTATAATAACTTGTAGGTGCTGTTCTCTGCAACAGTTGCCTTGATATAGAAAGAAAAACAAATAGCTCAGATGCGAACAAAATGTCATACCACGATCTTCTCATTCAATGTGTCTCTCTCTTCAAAAGTCTTGTCCAAGGTTATCTTTCCAAGCTCACTTCTCATAGTTGTCTGCGCAAGTTGAATGACTGCAAAAATGGGATTCTCCACGCCATATGAAGCACGGTAGGGATCAACAATCTGCGAAGTTCAAAAACATAAAGATAAGAATTAATACTAAGGACTTGTCAATTGCCAGCAACAGTCTCTGATTTCCAGAACCTGACAGTAGAAATGCAAATCCTCACACACTTCACAAAGTAAATAATCATAACACAAATACTTGCTATATATCTTAAGTTCTTAACAAGAGAATGGAGAAATGTTCCTTTTTTTAGTTAACTTGCAGATACATAAATTAGACTAGTAAAAATGACAAGAATGCTCAATATGAACCTGTACAGTGGAAAGAACATAAACAGACATAACTAATTAATCAACTGTGACGAAGTTATCTGGAAGTGTCAGATATCCTCAACACAGATAAAGCAAGCTTGCTAACTTTTACGATCAAACAGAACATATACATACCCAGGAAATACAAATCTAACTACCAATTACGCCATTCATCACAGTAGCCATCCAACCTGAACCATTTCAACAGCATTGAATCAAAAAAAAAAAACTAAGTGTGGTCCCATGAAGCCTGTGAATATTACATGACAAGGAAATGAACAGTACATGTACAAATGCAACTCATTGCAATGGAGCTTTACCATCTATATCCCCAAACAATCTAAACAGGATATACCCCAAACCTGTGAAATGCTCAACAATGGACCTATAAATTACCAAGAGAGCACCTAAGTCGATTATTATTACAAATGTATGCACCCTCTGCCAATGAAATTTGAACAGCAGCATATCCACACACTTGCTTTTACAGTCAATTGTTACTGCTGTGGCCCTAGGTCAGACCCTAACACTTTTGTGCACCACAAGTCCAGAGCCTTGTTCATTATGAACCCTCATCACCTACCAGATGCACATAAGCCAGATTAACATGGACAGCAGACAAGGTACGGAAGAATGATACAAGTGCCAACATACGAGTCGAAACTAGAAGCGGTATGGAACAACATTGGTTGATATCATGTAACTGACAGGGGATTATATGATGAGGCCATGCATCATCTTAACTTTGCTAATGCTACAGTCATTGAAAGTGAGCCCATGCATTGATCACGTTAAACATAGGCCATGGCATCTACAGCTCAATGCAATCAGGAGGAGCATGCTATACCCATCCTCAAGTCCTACAGAAGTAGATCAACCTGCACCAACTGGAGACCCGGTGCCACAATAAACCCCAATATCCCCACAGAACTAGAGCAACCTGCACCAACTGGACACGCAATACCACAATAAACCCCAATATCCCATGCTGATAAATACGGAAAATGAATACTAACTATGGGATATCTTTTCTGTCCTAATACAAGGCAAGCTGACTCTGTGAATGTTTCACAGGTGGATAACTAAGGTGAACAGAAATCTTGAGTTTGCTCAGGAAGTGGCCACAAGAGGAGTAACTTACAAATATAAGCATCACACACGAAATCTGTTTTAACAACCAGATGAATTGTCCTAAACTCCAAATCAAGTATTATCTACCCGACACCAACAGCAGCAATACAGCATGAACTTGAGGCTATAAAAATCGATCATTGAGGCGCATTTCTAAGGCCAGATGATCTGTCCTAATTCAATGTGATGGTGGCTCATGACAACATATAACACGAAACTTCTACCGAAACACGCCGCATTCATCCACCATCTCCCCTAGACAACCGGAAAAGCACCAGACCCCTAGAAGTAACAGCAGAAATGCAGCCTCGCTAGTGAGGACCAAAAGGCAAGGCGAGAACGAGGTATACCTTGACGTAGAGGACGCCGTCGATCTGGATGACCACGTTATCCTTGGTGATAGCGGACTGGTCGGGGATGGGGATGGCTTCCTCCTTGAGAGAGTGCACGTAGGCGATGCGGTCGACGAGGGGGACGAGTCCGTGGATCCCGGAGTCGAGCGTCTTGAGGTACTTGCCGAAGCGCTCAATCACGAAGGCCTTCTTCTCCGGCACGATGCTCACGCCCCAGTTCACCGGCGTGCTCAGCGCGTCGAACCTGATACCACCACACGGCGAAACGTCAGACCGCTAGAAGATTCCGGAACGCGGAAGGAAGTGCTAGGGATTTAAGCGTTACCGTGAAACCTCGTCACGGGCGTAGTAGCGGGACATGGAGCGGGCGCCGCCGAGCTGGCGGGGAAGGAGGAGGAGCTGCCGCGCGGGGGCCGCGGATCGGCGGAGGAGAGTCGCCATCGTGAGAAATCGGAAGGGAAGAAAGTGCTGGGCTTTTCGGGCGACTCGGGTAGACGGAAGGAAATGCGAGGTTTTCCTCCCGTGATTTAGGCGAGTCGATACTCTTCTCTGCTCTCTTTTTCTTATTTATTTATTTATTTTCTTTTCCATCACAAAAATAATACCATTAGAAACTTCAAATATTATTCTTTATATATATATATATATACATACTAGTAAATGTGCCCTGACGTTGCACCGGAAGAAAAAGTTTACCATGCCATCCATCACGTCATAAGCTAGCGGGTCGAGCAAAGTGGGACTTTTAAAAAGGGAAGTGCAAGACATATATGATTAACCTAAGGTAGTGAGACATGTAATCAATGGACCCCGTGTCATGTGAAGATGTATCGTACGAAGGCAACCACATTTCATCATATAAAAACAATAAATCCACGCGCCTCGTTGGTAAAGCCGGGAGCCAACGAGAAAAATAGAGGGGGCCAAGGTGCCGCCGGCCTGCTCAACGCGAGCCGCCGCCCTACTGCACATGTGCAGATTCAGTGCCAATCAATGTCATCCGCACGACCGTACATTGTCACTCTTATGCGCACCGTTCCAAAGAAAGAGATGAAGAGAGAGAGGAAAGGCGAAAGTGCCTTTCTGCTCCCGAGCTCATTTGAGCTCGGTGAACAGTAAAATAAAAATAAAAAAATCAAAAAATTCCAAAAAAATTCTCAGAGAAACATTGACAAAAGTTCTAAATGCTTGCAAAAATTCATCCTGAAATCACATTCCTGTAAGGCGTGGCAAAAGAAATAAATTCAGCCTCCAAAATGCTTTTGAAAGTAGCATTTTCAGAGTACCGATTATTTTTTTTTTGCCACGCCTTCTAGAAATGTGATTTCATGACGAATTTTTGCAAGCACTTAAAACTTTTGTCAATGTTTCTATAAAAAAAAATTGGAATTTTTTTGAAATTTTTTCGATTTTTTTTCAGTTTTACTGCTCGGGTGCAGAAACTCCACGTCCGGAAAGGCTACAACCCCCCTCAAAAGCATATAAAAGAGCATTATGAACCTTTGGCAAAGCGTACATATACCTATACGCTCCTACATCCATCCTCGTGAGAATTTCCTATTTGCTTGCATCGGTGGTGTTCTATATGCTGAGTTGTGTCTCGCATCTTGCACCGCCGCTGCCAACCTCACTGTTGGCGCCACTCATCGCCATGGAACCACACGTGCCGTCATGCGAGCACAACTGACAGCCAAGCACACGCGCTGTCTTTGATCAAGCCTCCATTGCCCCCCACATCAGTTGCGTAACGCTCACAAATCGCCGACGCCCTACTACACACTACAGGCACTGATACCCTTGTCCAGCCATGCTGAGTCGTGCGCTGTTGTGTGCCATTCCCATCGCGTTTGTTGTCATGTGCCTTCCGCCGCCTTCCGTTACCACTCGTTGCCCTTGTAATCGAAGGGGCGCACGCACGTGATTAATTGGTTAGTTTTTATTTGGCAATCATGCCCTCGTAATCGAAGAGGTAAGTTTTAATCTTCACCCTTTGATTTAATAAAAAGGATGTATTGATTTGGAAGTGCTGTTGATTTTACAACTTTATACTCCCTTTGTTTCTAAATATAAGTCTTTTCAAAGATTTCAATGCTAACCATATAAGGAGCAAAATGAGTAAATCTACACTAAAATATGTCTATATGCATCTGTGCGTAGTCTTCGTTGAAATCTGTAAAAAAAGACTTGTATTTAGGAACGGAGGGACTGTCATATACTCATCCTATCCCATAAACTATACACTTTCTTTCCCGAAGAAGCTATACACGTTCTTCCCGTAAAAAATAAATTACACGTTCAAAGCTAGTCTAAAAAGCAGCTCGATTGATTTTGTAGCCAATTTTGCCCAGTTGCCGATGGTGTATGTATTTTTTTAGAATGCTCTAGATCGAAGCGGTGGAATAGGGATCGCTAGGCTCGTCGGGCAGCCTTATCTTTTGAGGACGCAACCCCACTCGTTTCTGTCCCAGTTTTTTCCCCTTCGCAGATTTTCCCCTTGTTCGGACTCCAGCATCCGGCCTCCTCTGCCTCCTCCAACCGCACCTAGAGAGGAGCTCCTCTGTGCCACAAGCCAGCCCAGCTGCCGCCGCCCCTCTCCTCCTCTCTCAGCTTTTCCCTTATCTTTCTTCACTCTCTATAATCTTTGTTTTGTCCAGGAAGAGAGTCGCGAAGGAACAACCCGCGGCACTACGGCCACCTTGGTCCTTGGAGGAGCTCGCCCCGCCGACGGGCCGGCCACCTCTCTGTCGGCCTCGTGCTCCTCCGTGTCGATCCGAACAATCCCGCACCCCCGTGGCCTTGGAGCTCTGCCCGCCTCCGACCGGCCGCCCCTCCGTCAGCCTCGGGCTCCTCCGCCTCGATTTGTCTGCCCCGTTGCTGGATCCACGCTGGAGTAGCCGGATTCGCCGCCCCGCCGCCTTGGAGCTCTGCCCGCCTCCGACCGGCCGCCTCTCCATCGGCCTCAGGCTCCTCCGCCTCGATATGTCCGCCCTGTCGCCGGATCCACGCCGGAGCAGCCAGATTTGCCGCCCCTTGTCTGTGCTGCTGTCGAGAGGAGGAGGTCGCTCGAGAGGAGCGCCCGTTTGTCTGGGACGTGGGCCACGCAGCTGGCTCCACTCCTGCCGCAGGTCTTCAAGCAACCTCGGTTCTCTCTCTGTCAACTCTCTCGTCCTCCATGATGTAGACAACCCAAATCCGTGCCGGGCACTCCATTGTTTGATTTGGAAAGTACGTTGCAGATTGAGAAGGTGTTTGGTATAGCTGCGGCGCTCCGGTGGCCGGCCGGCGCGGGGAGGCTTGAGCGCGAGCCCGCGCGTGGAGGCGCTGTGTGCGGTCAGGCGGCGGACGCCGGCAGATGCAGGGTGTTTTTTGTGAAAACGGTTTCATCAGATTCACTTAAACAGGGATTGCGGGTTGAATTCTCCGAAACAGAGGGGCTTTTGTGTAACAATGCCAATGACGTACGACAGAAACCCAATTCTCTTTATTATTATACTAGTACAATGCCCGTGCGTTGCCACGAGCCTTTTAAATTTTGTGTGGTGACATTCATAAAGATAATACATGTCAAATTTCGCATGTATAAAATAACAAATTTTCTAATTTTGAGTCGTCTATTTTTAAATTCGCTTCAGGCTATTTTTTGTGACCATCGGATCTGCACAAATCGTAGCGCTATTTGGTTTAGAGAAAAATCTAAAGCAAAACCTAACTCGTAGAGCCAGTTTGAATTAAATTTTAAATTTTCAATCCCTAAAATTAGCACTCCGTACTTATCGATCCCGGTCAATCCCGACCTTCTCCCGATCTAGACCAGTTTTGGGGTGCTGAGAAACAGATAATCCCTAGTGGGATCATAACTTCTCTCAGTGACTAAGCTAGTCCACTTGTCACACACATTTCTCCCCACATGAAGAGCACAAACATGTATGGCATGCATATCCACAATGTCAAGCATGCTAATCTCTTCCTCCACCATGCAAATGGAGAGGCAACCACTGCTAAGTAACATAATTATTATCTGCGACAAGTTAACAGTGTTGCCCGTGTATTCTTGGGTTTGCATGGTCATGCGCTAGAGAGTGAGGAAGAACATGTAGATGACACGTGAGCATCTCGTTCGGGATTGACCTTTTTCCCGGCGTGACAAACAGGTCTATAGACAGATTCACCAGGATTGACAA
>CAJFDF010000518.1:15314-26428 GCA_904067115.1 Aegilops sharonensis
GGCACATAGTTGTCATCGTACTCTTCTTCCTCGCCGTCTTCCATCATAACCCCTATTTCTCCATGCCTCGTCCAAACATTATAGTGTGGCATGAAACCCTTGTAAAGCAGGTGGGTGTGAAGGATTTTCCGGTCAGAGTAAGACTTCGTATTCCCACATATAGGGCATGGACAACACATAAAACCATTCTGCTTGTTTGCCTCAGCCACTTCGAGAAAAGCAAAAAGAAATAAATAAATATAGCAAAAAAGAAAAAAATCTATATAAAAAACTACTCATAAATGAACATAGATGCGCTTATAGAGAAAATTCAACCTAAATTCATAATAAATTTCTACTAACTTCAGAGAAATTCAGTATGAATTTAGGTTAAATTTCCTGTATAAGGGCATCTATTTTCATTTTGAGAAGGGCTCAACATGGCAGAAAGGGAGGTGCTTATAAACTGGTTTGATTCCCCTTCGATTGGCGAGGTGGGACTAAACTCTGGGCGCAACGAGGACCAACCCTTTAGTCCCGGTTGATAGGACGAACCGGGACTAAAGGGGTGCCTTTGGTCCCGGTTCAAGCCGCCAACCGGGACCAATGATTGTGGGCCAGGAGCGAGGGCCAATGGTCCCGGTTCGTCCCACCAACCGGGACCAAAAGGTCCGGACGAACCGGGACCAATGGCCCACGTGGCCCGGCCGGCCCCCTGGGCTCACGAACCGGGGCAAATAGCTCCATTGGTCCCGGTTCTGGATTGAACCGGGACTAATGGGCTAAACTGCCCTGGACGATAGCCCCTTTTTCTACTAGTGGCCGGTCAGCTTAGGCTAATCTTGTTGCATGAGTTGTCATTTGTAATCGTCATAGAGGTATATGGACCCATGTTAGTTATTTTCAGTCTTGGTGCTATTCCATTGCCCCATTTTTCAGCATCTTAACACTTACCACCATGAACAAAATGATTTTGTGGCACTGTTTTTAAAACCTTAAAACATCCTCAACGTTTCATGAAGGAATTTATGTGCAACAATAATATGCTCTCCAAAAGTTTACCAAAATCTATTAGCAGACAGAGCTCAATCATTTCTCTTCGGTAAAACTCCCAGTGCACTATTTGAATGAAAAAAATATCTTCTTCCAAATTATAGTGCTTGTATGATGGTGGATGTCCTGGCAGTCGATCAAGAAAGTCTGTTGTTTGGACCTTTAGATAGTAGAGAATAGCAATGCCCAGTGGGTGCCTGAGGGTGACAAATCACAAGACCACTCAACAGGTTGGCGCCGTTGAATAGGCAACAACTGATAGGGAAGATAGAATATAGGGAGGTACAATATGCATGTAAAGAAGATAGTTCTACATGTTGTTAATCCTGCCGTTGAGACCTTGAAACACAATCTGAGATATATTTTTCCTCGAAAGCAGTGACCTGGAATGAAGCCCTTTATTAAAATATTTGTAGTTCTTATGAGAAATTTTTTGACATGCTTTTTCCATGACACAACAAAGTTACTTTTCTTAGAACTATGATGTAAACTAGGAGGAAAAGTGGGTGCAGATCACATTCAAGTGCTGCGAAAAATAGTGGTTAAGTTATTTAACATAGCTTTTATTGAGGCTCTTGGAGCTAGAATTATTTCACAGTAATATTGAGGTAGACATTTGAATTATGTACGCTTCATTTTGTAAACACTTTTTTTGCAATTGCTTTGTGGTAGGGAAAGATTCCTAGAAGCCATGATTCCTTGATAATTTTGACAACCCTAGCTTGAATAGCTTAGTTAATTAAAATGCATTTATGTAAGATAATCCTCGGAGGTTGTGGGATTGAAGAAACGAGATATAATTTTGTCTCTTTTTCAAGGAAGACAGTTTATTAATTGAATGTATCTTAATATGGTATCAGATCTGAGGTATTGGTTTTGAGTCTTTGTCCCTGCATTTTCCTCAACTTCATTTGCATGGCTGGTAATAAAACATACAAGAAAGCCCAACCATAGATGTGGTACTAGAGTTATTTTCACTGACCGAGCAGCGGTCTATGATACATCATCATCACTGACCGGTCGGCCGACCTGTGTGGGACAATGATGTCATCACCGACCCGGAAGCAACGACGGGCTGCTAGCGTGTCAGTGATAATACATTTTTTCGGTGAGTTCTATGTGGCCTTGTAGTAGTGTCTCTCGCCCACAACATTCTCTTCACACTCCCTCGACCATAAATTAGTGCCACCATCCCCACATTAAAACAACAACGCTATTAGAAGGCCACTCCAGCCTCGATCCTCCTACAACGGGCGATAACAATAAGCAGCCGACTCCTGAAACTATGCCTGCTACAGCAATACCACTGCCCCTGGACCGATCAACGTTCGAGACGCAACCCCGTGTAAGGGATGCATGTGCTGCTGGTGGAGAATGCCGTGCTGTTGCAGAAATTTCGGAAGCAGGTGCTGACCAGTAACGAAGCAAACTTGAAGATCACAGGATTGCGTTGTTCCATGGCCATGGTTATGTTCACAAAAGCTCTTCATCATGCAAATGGTGTATTAGAGGACCATACAGTAAGAGTGGCCTTGCCTATGATGTGATTTTCATAGACAGCCAGGCAAATTTGTCCAGCAACAACATTCCAAGCATCTGTCCAATCTTAATTTGTTTTTAGGCTTTGCAAAAAAGGTAAAAATTGAGTTGTTCATTCTCTAGTAAAATGACAAATCCAATAGAAAAGATAAAAACTGCATAGATTGTTTTCTGATGTGCCAAGGGAAAAAATGCCTTCCAACTTCCACTTGACGATAAATAGACGGTAGTGGCATATGAGTACCCGGTGAAAAAATTCAATAATATGTTAGGGAGTAAAAAAAAATCGAGTGACATATGGGGTTGCCAAACTGTCCATGACGTATATGGAATCTACTCATTTTGAAAACCACGAGTTCATTTTAGCGAACAATGCAACTTGCACCTTTTCACCTAGTTGCATTTGTGGAAAAGTGGAGATTACATTCTCATTGAAATGATGCTCAACATTTTCTTCAGGTTGCGTACATGAGTCTGGTCTGTTGTTTGGGTAATCGTCTTCCGTCTTGTAGCACATGATGACACGCATCTCATAGCCATGCTCTGGTCACCTCCTATGGATCATCGTAGATTGAAGTGTCGCAATTTTTGATGGAATGAAATGCAAAAAGTGTGGTGCACACATGATGTACGTTAATAAGTGGATTGATGGCTTCTCAACAATAAAACAAAAATATTGGATTGAAGGAATCTTTTTTCAAAATACATGATATACATCTATCAAGACTTTCCAATCTCATCCCTGTGCTAACTGGCATGTTCTGTCGTTAGGTTGGACAGTGGTACATATGTGAATTTGCAAATAAGTGTAGATCAATTATAACAACGATAAGCTAGAACATTGGACTTCTCATGATATTCGGTCAGATCAAAGAACATATAAATATATAAATCATGCATAAATTATCAAAATACTTTGTATACTGTGTTAACAGAAAGTCGACCATAAAACATACCAAAGATTACATCAAATTGATCACAACCAGGTGATAAAATTGAGAAGCTAGAGAGAGAAGATGCCACATAGCTAGTGTTATGGACCATAATCCAAACTAGTGGTTGGTGCGCACCCCTGGTTAGCCTCCTATGAGGAAGGTCAGGCGGTGCTAGGCAGGAGGCAACCCTTTCACCTAATTTTTTTCTCATTCTATTTAGCTCATGCATAGTTAAAGGATTGGGAGGAGGTGGCGTAAAAACTAAGAGAAAGGAATTCGGCAAGTGATGATAGGAGAATAACGTATACTTCAATGATTCGATGAGCGTAATATAATGGAGCTTAATCTATGTACTTCAGAATTAACCTCCCATTACTTGTTCTCACAAAATTGTAAACGATTACAGGAGAATATAGGATTCCTAGAAAAAGACAGAGGAGACAGACCAAGGCTGAGCCCCACCACCTCCTCCATCTTTGTTGCCAACGATACAGATGAGCCTATGACCTGATCACCACGTCCAGCTTATCTCTTCCCACTCCGATTCCTTCATGGAAGCTCACTACTGCAAGAATGCCATCTACTGCAAGGAGAATATAGGATTCCCAGAAAAAGACAGAGGAGACAGACCAAGGCTGAACCCCACCACCTCCTCCATCTTTGTTGCCAACGATACAGATGAGCCCAAGAACCTGATCACCACGTCCAGCTTATCTCTTTCCACTCTGTTTCCTTCATGGAAGCTCACTACTGCAAGGATGCCATCTTCGCCGCCCTCTTTCTTGGCCTGACATCGAGAGCTAGTGGCAATCCAAAGAGGAAACAAACGGGTAGTTCTGGTGCTGTAGCACGGTCAGGAAGCCGGCATCGGGTGGCACGGCCGGATCATGCCGCCGGCTCCAGCAGGGAGGCGTGCCACATATACGATCTCAATTTAGAATTTATTTTCAATACCTTGCAAATAATTTTACCTCTTTTGTTGAAGAATCCATAAATTCCGAAATTGATGGAACACCTGCTTGTCCACAAATGATATAAAAGGATAAGTACCACAAACAAATATGGAAATTGCAGCATTCTGATCTTAGAAGCTTCCACTTAACAGAGATTTATAGGTTCCATTGTCACTATGATGGGAGAATACTCACAAAAATCTCATTAGATTTCCATCTTCTGTCATTTGTTCATAAATCCTGTCATTGGAAATAAATTCTGATGAAGGGTTGCACTCCGCAGGCTGTGTCTCAATTGAAAACAACAATTTGGACATTTGGTCCTCTTAGATTGTATATCATATTTGCCCTTCTCTTGTGTTCCTTCTGCGATTAGATTGTATGTATGGACAATCTTTTACTGACCAATTCGATATGCACGTCCAGTCACCTGCCTTGGGACAGAAGGGTTCCACACAACATTGAGGAGCACCACACACGACGCTCCAAAGAGGGTGATACCTTCTCCACACACCTTGGTCGATGCAAGCATCACCTTGGCTTCGCTCTGTATATCATTAAAGTCCATCATCAAGGCCTTGCGGGTTTTAACGGAGACATTTCCACTCATATGCAGGAGCTCATTGCGTTTAGTCTAGTTGAACTGTTTCCTTGGCCGTTCCATGATCAAGTCCAATGGTTCAAGAAACTGGCTAAACCCACGCACTCGCTCTTTTAAAGCTTCTCTACTGGAATTTTCGTCTTTGCCGAGTGTTAGGCTCTTTGCCGAGTGCAATATGTTAGGCAGTTAGCAATAGTATCTTTGCCGAGTTCCTACCAAAGAAGTACTCGGCAGAAATTAAAACTCGGCAAACAAGTACTTTGCCGAGTATCATCAATGGAATGCTTGGTAAAACAACAAAATGCGGCAACCAGGGTTTTGTCGAGTGCTAAAGTCAGAAAAAGGGGGTCTTAGCTACAATGCAGTGTTTTGGTTGTAGCAGTTGCATACGACCTCAGATGAATATGCTTCAAAAAAACAAGTTATTCATTTAGATGAGGCTGATAATTTTATGTTGACAAGTTTTACATTTGCGGCCATATTATTTACACTTTTTTCCGGAAAATTTGGTCTCAAATGACCAACACAGTGACCATGTTCATTCCATATACTTTTGCCGACTTTTTGTTGCCCTTTGTCGAGTTTTTTAGGCACTCGGTAATTAAAGGTGCTGATTCCGGTAGTGCTTGACATAGACGCACGACCTCATAAACAAATCTCGTCTTAAATCCTTCACTTGGCATCAGTCGTAACCTCTCCAACAGAAGCTCGTCCACACTAGATGTTACTTCTTTTGGCAACTTTTCCATGCGAGCAACAAGGGGCTGATGTACGGATGCAAGAGACATGTTGTATTCTGAATCAAAACTGCTGCCCTTATTGACGATGTCCAAGACTAGGGGTACTCACCACATCATCTCCCGGCCAGTGGGTAGGGCCAAGGACCCCCGTGGCCATTCACTAATGGGCCACTTCGGGCAGCACATGACATATACGAGGAAGATTCCACAAGACTTGGTGATCAAGACAAGGACTCCTCTCCACCAACATACCCGTCTAGGACTCTTGTTAGACTAGGCCTCTGGTAAATTCTATAAGAACAGGCCAGGCTAGTCGATAAGCAACATCTCACATTCATCATCATCATCATCATCATTACCCCTAGGGTGTAGACCACAACTTATGATCTCGAGGTAGATCAACTCCTTACTTTGATACACCCATAATATAAACAAGAGCAGGACGTTGTGTTTTACCTCCTCAAAGAGGGACCGGACCTGGGTAAAAACATCGTGTCATTGTCTCTTGTTACCCATCAATCAGATCTCATAGCTCGGGCCCCTACCCGAGGACTATCGGTTTTGACACAGACATTGATGCTTTCATTCAGAGTTCCGCTGTGTGATCGAAAGAAGGATCAACGACTTAGATTTTCATGGCGCGACTTCCGTGCCCGAATCTCTAGTTAGCAGATCATACCTCCTCCATCGAGAGCTGAGGCATGATAAGCTTTCATCAACATCAACTCCGATCTATCACGGGAGAATCATCCATGGAGGGGCCTCAATGTCAACATTGTTCTCAGGTAACCGTGCACCTTTTCTGGACAGTGGTTTCGTGTTCACTGTCCCTGCCACCTCGAGTGTCGCTTTGACGATTGCTTTGGTGGAACTGTGCAGAATTGAGGCTAGAACAAACCTCTCAAATTTCATTGTGTTCCAATGGATGAATCTCCGGTATTCTCAGATATACCGGAGCGTTGTCGAATCTGGACAGGAATTTGGATGAGTTTAGGGCGATGAGTACAGCGTCCAGCTGGGACATGCTTTGGAATATCCAATGGTTCATTGGCTACAAAATTTTTATACCGACCAATTCTCAAAATTATAGCTTGATCCGACCGTTCAAACTCCGGGTCGAGTCCGAGGAGTGCATCAATTTTTGGATATTTCTGCATGAACGCGATATTGGAGATACTTTCTTGAGGATTTTTTTCTTAGAGTGTTGTATGTTGTTGTCAAACATGTGCTGAAAAATTTTAAATCCTTTTTTGAGGTAATCTTCACCGTCGCGTTGGTGTCAAACCATCCCGAGAAAGTTGCTCCAGGGCTGCCGACTTGCACTAGATAGATCATTGCTTCGTCGAGCTGAGGTCAACCTCATTGGATCATCACCTTGGTGAGCCGACCAAGAATTTGGCATGGTGAAGGCTAAATCATCACGAATATCGTCGCCCCACGAATTACACGGGGTGGGCACACTATCATCACCTTGCAGTTGCATCATCAACCTGGGATTGGACGCGTCACAAATTTTGACCTGCGTCGGCATCACCATGTCCCCTCTTCTTCAAGCCAACATCCAACACGCCGACATGCTCCGACTCGTAAGCTGACATGGAGGCTTTGACACCTCGGCTGGACCGAGGGCTTCGACTCGTCAGCTGACCGTGCTGGCACTTCTTCAAGCCAACATACAACATGCCGACCTGCTTGAACTTGTTAGCTGACCGTGCCGCCTCTTCTTCAAGACAACATCCAAAATGCCAAAAATTCAAAGATGTACATGGAATTTACACATTTTGAAAAGCATGACTTCATTTTTAGAGAATTGGATGATATATTTTGACCAAAATATAGCTGAACTTTTTCTTCAGGTTGTTCTCGTGTAGGAGTTAGGTACATTGTCCGTGTAATCATTTTCCATCTCCCGACGATAGACAATGGGCAACTCGAGTCAGGCTCTCAGCACCTTCTACGTACATTGTAGATTGAAGTGTAGCAAATGTTGTTGGGAAGGATGAAAAAGTGTGTATCACACATGACATACATCAAACGTTGTGTTGATGCCTTCTAAAAAAATAAAAACAAACAAATTGGACCGATGGAATATGATATCGGTATACATGACAGACATACTATCAAGACATGCCAGCAGAACCCTTAGGTTTGAGGCATCCAACCTGTTCTATCCTAGATTGAAAAATAATACACTTGTGAATTTGGAAATGAACAGAGATCGACCATAACAAATATAAAGCTAGAACATTGGAAATGTGAACAAAAGATGAGAGAGCCCGATCATTTATATGTGCAGACTTGTGTGAGCCTAGCTATAGCTATGGGCTGGTGCATGGAGTGTGTGTGTGCACTCCATACGGCATGAGCAATGGAAGCACCAGAATGGTGCTGCCCAATCTTCCAGATAGATATAAAAATTGTAGGGCTGCCATTTTCAATCTTTTCACCCAAAGGAGGGGTACCACATATACGATCTCAATTTAGAATTTCTATTTTCAATACCTTAAAAATAATTTACTTCTTTTGTTGAAGAATCCATAAATTCAAAATTTGGTAGAACGTCTGCTTGTCCACAAATGATATAAAAGGATAAGTACCACAAACAAATAGGGAAATTGCAACATCCTCATCTTAGAAGCTCGGGCCCCCTACCCGAGGTCTACCGGTTTTGACACCGACATTATTGCTTTCATTGAGAGTTCCGCTGTGTGCTCGAAAGACGGATCAATGACTTAGATCTTCATGGCGCGACTTCCGTGCTTGAATCTCTAGTTAGCGGATCATACCTCCTCCATCGAGAGCTGAGGCATGATAAGCTTTCATCAACATCAACTCCGATCTATCACGGGAGAATCATCCATGGAGGGGCCTGAATGTCAACATTGTTCTCAGGTAACCGTGCACCTTTTCTGGACAGTGGTTTCGTGTTCGCTGTTCCTACCACCTCGAGTGTCGCTTTGAGGATCGCTTTGGTTGAATTGTGCAGAATTGAGTCTATAACAAACCTCTCAAATTTCATTGTGTTCCAATGGATGAATCTCCGGTAATCTTAGATGTACCGGAGCGTTGTCGAATCTGGACAGGAATCTGGATGAGTCTAGGGTGATGAGTACAGCGTCCAGCTGGGACATGCTTTGGAATATCCAACAGTTCATTGGCTACAATAATTTTATACCGACCAATTCTCAAAATTACAGCGCGATCCGACCGTTCAAACTCCGGATCGAGTCCGAGGATTGCATCAATTTTTGGATATTTCTGCATGAACGTGATATTGGACATACTTTCTTGAGGATTTTTTTCTTAGAGTATTGTGTGTTGTTGTCAAACATGTGCTAACGAATTTTAAATCCTTTTTTGAGGTAATCTTCACGGTCACGTTGGTGTCAAACCAGCCCGACAATGTTGCTCCAGGGCTGCCGACTTGCACTAGATAGATCATTGCTTCGTCGAGCCGAGGTCAACCTCATTGGATCATCACCTTGGTGAGCCGACCAAGAGTTCGGCATGGCGAAGGATAAATCACCACCAATATCGTCGCATCACGAATTACACGGGGCGGGCACACAATCATCGCCTTGCAGTTACTTCATCAACCTCGGATTGACCACATCACAAATTTTGACCTGCGTCGGCATCACCATGTCGCCTCTTCTTCAAGCCAACATCCAACACGCCAACATGCTCTAACTCGTCAGCTGACATGGAGGCTTTGACACCTCGGCTGGACCGGGGGCTTCGACTCGTCAGCTAAACGTGTCGCCACTTCTTCAAGCCAACATGCAACACGCCGACCTGCTTCAACTTGTTAGCTGACCGTGCCGCCTCTTCTTCAAGACAACATCCAAAATGCCAAAAATTCAAAGACGTACATGGAATTTACACATTTTCAAAAGCACGACTTCATTTTTAGAGAAGTGGATAATACATTTTGACCAAAATAAAGCTGAACTTTTTCTTCAGGTTGTTCTTATGTAGGAGTCGGGTCCATTGTCCGGGTAATCATTTTGCATCTCCCGACGATAGACAACGGCAACTCGAGTCAGGCTCTCTGCACCTTCTATGCACATTGTAGATTGAAGTGTAGCAAATGTTGTTGGGAAGAATGAAAAAGTGTGAAGCACACATGACATACATCAAACGTTGTGTTGATGCCTTCTAAAAAAACAAAAACAAAATATGATATCGGTATACATGACAGACATACTATCAAGACATGCCAGCAGACCCCTTAGGTCTGAGGCATCCAGCCTGTTCAATCCCATATTGAAAAATAATACACTTGTGAATTTGGAAATGAACAGAGATCGACCATAAAAAATTTAAAGCTAGAACATTAGAAATGTCAACACAAGATGAGAGAGCCCGATCGTTTATATGGGCAGACTTGTGTGAGCCTTAGCTATAGCTATGGGCCGGTGCATGGATTGTGTGTGTGCAATCCATACGGCATGAGCAATGGAAGCACCTGAATGGTGCTGCCCCATCTTCCGGATAGATATAAAAATCGTAGGGCTACCATTTTCAATTTTTTCGCCCAAAGGAGGGGTACCACATATACGATCTCAATTTAGAACTTCTATTTTCAACACCTTACATATAATTTTACTTCTTTTGTTGAAGAATCCATAAATTCAGAATTTGATAGAACGACTGCTTGTCCACAAATGATATAAAAGGATAAGTACCACAAACAAATATGGAAATTGCAACATCCTCATGTTAGAAGTGTGACACTCCAAAAATATTCTTTTGGTTTTCTTCAAATTTTTTGTTGGATTTGAAGAAGGTCTTCTAAACCCTTCCAAAAATCTCTCTCAAAAGCTTTTTCCCTTTAACAAATATTTTATCTTTGCATCTCCTTCAACTCTGGTGTTTGGTCTTTGAATTTTTCCTCTGATTGCCCTCTTCTCAAAAATTTCAAGAAAAATCTTTGGAGTTTATTTTGCTTTGAAAAAGAAACTCTAGGAGTTTTGCAAAGAAAGTACCCAAATGCATTTGAGCTTTGACCTCAAACTAACTCCCCTGGATAGTCCTTGGTACCCACAACCTAGAACAATCAAGATCCACTCCCCTCTTTTTCAAAAATTTCAAATTTCAGTCTCTGCAAGTTTGCACCAGATTTCTCAAATTTGGTGAAATTCATATCTTCTCTGCTCCAAATATTTCACAAAAATTCAGGCAGCCTCTAGATGCAATGAGAGGCCCCTCCACCAAAAACCAACTCAAGGAAAAATCCCTACATGCCTAAATCATTCTGTCGAACACCTTGCATACACTATTACTGTTCATCTTCAGTTAAATTCAGATTGCA
>CAJFDF010000519.1:5897-26645 GCA_904067115.1 Aegilops sharonensis
GTTGGGGAGACTATCATTTGAAGCACAAGAGCAAGGAGTTCATCATCAACGCACCATTTGTTACTTCTTGGAGAGTGGTGTCTCCTAGATTGGCTAGGTGTCACTTGGGAGCCTCCGACAAGATTGTGGAGTTGAACCAAGGAGTTTGTAAGGGCAAGGAGATCGCCTACTTCATGAAGATCTACCGCTAGTGAGGCAAGTCCTTCGTGGGCGACGACCATGCTGGGATAGACAAGGTTGCTTCTTCATGGACCCTTCGTGGGTGGAGCCCTCCGTGGACTCGCGCAACCGTTACCCTTCGTGGGTTTAAGTCTCCATCAACGTGGATGTACGATAGCACCACCTATCGAAACCACGCCAAAAACATCTGTGTCTCCAAATTGCGTTTGAATCCTCCAATCCCTTCCATTTACATTCTTGCAAGTTGCATGCTTTATTTTCCGCTGCTCATATACTCTTTGCATTCTTGCTTGCTATATGTTGTGAATGTTAAACTTGTGCCTAAACTCCACTCAAACTTTAAAGAAACTTAAAAACTGCAACTTTGGTACTTAGTGTTTAATCAACTCCCTCTAGACACCTCTTCTCAAGGTCCTACACGGGTTTAGAACCCTCAGGGATTTGATGATCCATTACTTCATCTGTGAAGCATAATGAGTGTGCGGCGCCTCTGTATTGGGCTATATCACGACGTAGCTCAAGTGAGCTTTGTCTACTGTGTTCGGCCCGACCGGAATTGCTGTATCCGGCGTGACGGTTGTCATCACGTGTCGTGGGGCGCCCGCGCGATCCGTAGATCGATCTTGTTTGCCTTTCCTTGTCCTCCAATATATCTCGCAGGTCAGGTGCATCTCCCCGTGCCTTGGTACTTTTTGAGCGGCGCCGGAGTGCGGCTTGAGTGGAGGGCCTAGAGGCCTCTCTGTCACGGCCACGAGGTGGCCGGTCGGCCGCGTCGTATGCTGGTGATGTAGGTTTGGGTGCTTCCTCCTCTAATCGGTGTAGCAGTCTGCGTTTTGGGTAGCTCTTGGAGGGGCGTTCAAGTTCATACTGTTCGGCTGCAAGGACTTCAGTCCATCTGTCATCTAGCAGGTCTTGGTCAGCTCTATGCTGTTGCTGCTTTTTCTTGAGGCTACTTGTCGTGGCCATAAGCCCGCGTTTGAAATGCTCTTGTTTGGCGGGATCCTCAGGCACGACAAATTCGTCGTCGTCGAGGCTTGTCTCATCTTCGGAGGGAGGCATATAATTATCGTCCTCCACCTCCCTGTCTGCTGCTCTATCATGAGGGCTGGCTTCTCCTTCCTCCGGTGCTGAATCCTGCAGGAGGAGGTTGTCTTCGGCACTGTCCGGGGTGTTATTATCTCCCGTGCCGGAATCACTGTTTTTGCTGTGGCGGGATTTAGAGCGGCACCGCTGACGCCGGCGCTTAGGCTGTTTCTTGGAGGGGTCATCCTCCGCTGTTCCATCGCCATTCCCATCCTTTGGGATGTCCACCATGTATATGTCGTATGACGAGGTGGCCTTCCAGTTCCCTGTAGGCGCTGGTTCTTCGTTGTCTCCTGCATCGTCGTCCATACCGTCGATGTCTTCGGAGTCGAAGTCGAGCATGTCGGTTAAATCATCGACAATGGCTACAAAGTGGGTGGTGGGTGGGCCTTGAATTTCTTCGTTGTCCGCATCCCAACCTTCCTGACCATAGTTCGGCCAGGGCTCTCCTGATAAAGTGAGAGACTTTAGCGAGTTCAGGATATCGCCGAAGGGCGAGTGCTGAAAGATGTCCGTGGCGGTGAACTCCATAACCGGCGCCCAATCGGATTCGACTAGCAGGGGCTCGGAAGGTTCGGAGTCCGGCACCTTGGAGTCACGAGCTTCACAAAGGACAGGGATGGTGTTCGGCTTGATCGCCGTAGAGATCGTAGCCCCCGAGGCGGTGTCCAGCCACTCATCCTCGATCGGCGAAGTCGGCTCCGAGCTAAGGGTCGGAGCGGACTATGGTGCGGCATCCATGGCACTGTTCGGCGGCAGAGCTAGATCATGCCCATCGAGACTGTGCGGCGCACTAGGCTGTGGCTCGAATCCATCGAAGATCAAGTCTCCGCGGATGTCGGCCGTGTAGTTCAAACTCCCAAATCTGACCTGATGGCCAGGGGCGTAGCTTTCGATCTACTCCAGAAGGCCTAGCGAATTGGCCCGCAGTGCAAAGCCGCCGAATACGAAGATCTGTCCGGGGAGAAAAGTCTCACCCTGGACCGCGTCGTTGTTGATGATCGAAGGAGCCATCGGGCCTATAGGTGACGACACAGAGGAACTCTCAATGAAAGCACCAATGCGGTGTCAAAACCGGCGGATCTCGGGTAGGGGGTCCCGAACTGTGCGTCTAGGCGGATGGTAACAGGAGACAAGGAAAACGATGTTTTTACCCAGGTTCGGGCCCTCTCGATGGAGGTAAAACCCTACTCCTGCTTGATTAATATTTATGATATGGGTAGTACAAGAGTAGATCTACCACGAGATGAGAGAGGCTAAACCCTAGAAGCTAGCCTATGGTATGATTGTTGTTCATCCTACGAACTAAAACCCTTCGATTTATATAGACACCGAATAGGGCTAGGGTTACACAGAGTCGGTTACAATGGTAGGAGATCTACATATGAGTATCGCCAAGCTTGCCTTCCACGCCAAGGAATCTTGTATCTTCGTAGTCTAGGAGTTCGGCCAAAGATGATAGTTCGGATATCCGGACACCCCCTAGTCCAGGGCTCCCTCAGGGTGGTTTATGGAAAACCAACTTGATCACGAACCCAACATGGCGGTCAGGTGACAACCTGGTAATACTTCCTAGAAGATATTCGGAAAATTATGAACCACCAATATGTTATTAAGCTCGAGAACAATCTTGCTTCCGAGGCAAGATGATGTGATCAATTAAGCAAGGGATTGAAATCCTAACTCATTGATCGAAGAGTGCACCAGAAATAAGGACTAGGTAGCACGATCTGTCTTAGAATGATGAATTTAATAACCAACACGCTAAGAATGAGACTATTGTCCATTAACTACCAAGCAACAAGGTTGCTAGGAGTATCGATTTCACACATCATAGTTCACTTGTCAGCATTCCGGTTGCAACAACACGGGACCGAGGAACGAATAATGATAGTGAGAAGTATCACTACGTCAATAATTCATGAGAAATGGTGCAATCCTCATGACAATCCTGACATAAAGGGGGTAATACTCCGAGGTAGGACAAAATCAAAAGTTGGATTGGCATTTGATTTGCGGATTACAACTGCTTTGACCCAATCCTGGAAATGGATGAGTTACTGGAGTTTGTTTCTCCTAGTCATTCTGAATAGAATGGCTTGGCGGACCACAAGAGTAATAGGCATCGATGCACACGGTTGCACAACTACTCCTATATATCAATTGGTAGACGATGGTTGGAATACAAATGAAGAGGGACAACTCAAGGAACATATAACTTTCTGAGTTGTGGATGCATAGATTAGTATGTCGAACCAAGTTCAACATGTTTCTTCCGGATAACCCATGCAGAGAGGTAGGACTGGCAGAGTCACGATTATGAATGGAGAACTCCTCAAGAGTACTCTGATTGTGATCTTTTGGTTCAAATAACTTCTGCCTTAATGGTTCATGGTATTTGGAAGAAGGAAATACCACGGGCCTCGAGAACTATCGCAAGGTTACTAATAACCTAAAGGAACTAGCAAACACTATCAACATGAAGTAAGTAGGGTGAATCTCGGGTTCAAGAACCCAGGAATAGAATACCTACTACTAAGTGGCATCACGGGATGCTTTCGATAATAAAGGCCAGAATTAACACACCGGGAACACAAAACATGGCTAGATTATTAGGTGGTTCTCTAAGACACCTAGGGTCATAATAGTAGCTCCAACATATATACCGAGGCAATAGAGTACCTCAACGCACTGGTTAGTGTGCTTATTCTGACCAAAAAGGACATCGGGAACGGAAAGAAATGATTTGCGAATGCATCAGACTATTTAGAAACCTGGGATGATTCGGACAGCATAACGGCTGTAAATGCTCAAAATGATTTGAGACATCCTGCAAAAATGGTGGCATAACCACTCAGAAGCACAAAATCAAGGTTCCGAGACCAACTATGGACACACGGAAGTAGTATAAACTGAACTGGGGCGTAAAAACAACAATCTCATAAGTCTATGGATTAGTAACACGTCATCCTAATAGATAGATGGGAACACCTAGTTCTTAATCCCCGTAGAAGAGAAGAGGTTGACTCAGATCAGAAGGCCATGAGGTATAAGGAGTAAAAAGCGCCTTACGTTCCCTTCCCCAATCAATTCCCTTACAGAACTAAAGCATTTCTAGACACAACTTCGACCGGTTTTGCTTGTTAATCCTACAGGCAGTCAGGCTCTGATACCAAAGCTCTCAGGACCCCGATTCCAAGTCACATTGATCTAGCTGGTAACACCTCATATCACTTTGCCGCCTCACGCACGGTATTCCCACGGGTGTCGCCTTACCATGGCCCGAGACCGTTTGCGCCTTTTGGCTCACATATATGATAGCGTCGCCAGCATCCATATGACAGAGAACCCGGGCAGACATGGCTAGTGGTGAACCCAAAGCGGCACTAACCCATGGGGACATGCATACATGAATCAACTTCGAGCATGTCGGTCAGCAACGTGTGAATCCAGGCTGTAGCACTGGGCTAACAGGACTCCGGGAACCCGGGCTGTAGCAGGCTAGGCAGGACTCCGGATGTCACCGCGTGACATTTCCCCGAAGGGACAGACACAGGAACGAAGTGCATCACATGCCGACCAGTCAAGTGTTCTGGAGCAGTAGTGCTGGGCTAGCAGGACTCCGGTGAACCGGGCTGTAGCGGACTACTATGGCTCATGGAAGCATAAGGCTACATTTCCCCATAAGAAAGGCTACCAAGGATAAACAACTAGGTTGTCGGATCCCACACATACCAAGCATTTCAATAACATACACACAATATGCTCGATATGTGCAAAAACAACATGGCATCACAACATGACTCTACAACTCAAGTATTTATTCATTAGGCTCCGAGGAGCGAGATATTACAAACATGGGTCTCATGACCCAACATTCAGAGCATAAAATCAAAGCACACTCGGAAGCTTATCATGTCTGAGTACACACATCTACAAATGAAAAAGGCTGAGAAGCCTGACTATCTACCAGATCCTGCCAAGGGCACAAGATCGTAGCTGAGGTATCAAGCTATACGTCGAAGTTCACGCGGAACTATTAGCGAGACTGAAGTCTCTCTGCAAAACATAAATTAAGAAAACGTGAGTACAAATGTACCCAGCAAGACTTACATCAGAACTAACTACATATGCATCGGTATCTACAAAGGGGGTGGTGGAGTTTAACTGCAGCAAGCCAGCTTTGACTCGGTGGCTATCCTGAACTACTACTGCAAGTAACTCTTTTGAGGTGGCGCTCACGAGTCCACGTATTCACCATATCAATACACCACTATGGATCTGCTCCCGGTTCCCTACGAGAACGCCATCCATAGCACTCACAATTATCTTGCGTATTTTAGAGTATCTACTTACACTTGTCTATGAACTGTTATAGGCAACCCAGAAGTCCTTTACCGCGGACACGGCTATTTGAATAGATGATGTTAACCCTACAGGGGTGTACTTCTTCACACACGCTCTCGCCACTTACCGCCATGTACACGTCATGTATCTCGGCAACCTTCAAGCGGAAGCCTGGCAAGGGTGTCGGCACGGCCTACCTAAACACTCAAGTCTCTAGTCCAGGTTTATCGCCTATTTAGGTTCCATCCGCTGGGAGTCCGGCCGAGGTTTCCACATACGGCCCCGAACGATGTGAACAGGGTTCCCCAGACACCAAACGGGCGCCCGGTACACCGTGCCACGGTGTATCTACCGCATCATAGCCCACCCCTAGGGTCAGCACTGCGCATGGCCTCCAACACATATCCTACAAACACCAAAAACTAGTTGCAACTCCTGGACAGAGAACAAGGGTGGTTAAGAAGCCGAGAGAGTCAATTAAGGATCCCAATGTGTGGTAGTAACTGTTCATGGATCACAAACACAGATCTCAGTTCCTGAGGACGGTTTCAATGAGACAACCCACCATGTACTCCTACATGGCCTCTCACCGCTACCTTTACCAAATCGTGTTCACACACTTAGCTCTCAACAGTAGGACATGTTCACACACCTTCGATTCATCCCCGATGAATCAGACCTGACTCGACTCAAAGAAATAGCAGGCATGACAAACAAGCATGAATGAGTAGGCACATCAGGGCTCAAACAACTCCTACTCATGCTAGTGGGTTTAATCTATTTAGTGTGGCAATGACAGGTCATGCAGATGATAAGGGGTTCAACTACTGCAGCAAGTAACAGATGAATCGTTGTTGTCCTACTGCAGTAAAAGAGAGCAGGAGCGAGAGAGTGGGATTGTATCGGAATGAACAAGGGCGTTTTGCTTGCCTGGCACTTTTGAAGATAGCATTGAGTCTTCATCAGTGTCAACGATCACAACGTCGGTACAACGTCTATCAAGGGGGAGCAACACCGGCAAACAGAGAGGAAACACGATCAATGCAATGCACAATATGATGCATGATATGACATGGCAATATGAATGTGTTTTGGGCTAATGCAAGCTAGAACAGATTGAGATGAGTGCACTTGAACCAAAGATTCAAATGCAAACCCATTTTAAGAGGTCATAATAGTGCATTAACTTGTTTTACCTAAACAGCAAGGTTAATGTGTTCTAACATGCATGAAACCAGTACAGATGGATAGATTGGATTTTTTGATCATTTTTCATATATAATTTATTTGATTTGGAGCTACGGTTGATTTACTATGATTTTTAGAAGTTTTGGTTATTTTCTGGAATTTCCTGTATAAGAATAATTCCAGTAATTGAATTAAAGCGTCAGCACTGCGTCAGGGTGACGTCAGTGGTCAACTGGGCCGACCAGGTCAAACCTAACCTGTGGGTCCCACGTGTCAGTGGTTAGTTAACTAAATAAACAGAGTTAGTTAGTGTTAGGTTAAGCACTACTCTAGGTTAATTAGCGCTAAACTAACCTAACTAATAATTAAAAAGGATGGCCCACACGTCTGTGACCCAGGGGGTCAAACTGGGCCCACCCACTCAATGGTCAGCGGGATCAAACCCACCGGCGACATGACGCCGACGAGGCCAGACGCGGTGGAGGGGCTCGGGTTTGCGTCTCCGGCGACCAAACGGGCGGCCGAGAGCCCGCGCGGGGAGCTGGGGCTCGCCCGCATCCAGGGAGGCATGCGGCAGCAGCAGGGATGGCCGGAGCTCGCCGGAAACGAGCTCAGGGCGGCGCCGGCGTTCGGGTGTTTGTGGCTACGGGGCTGCAGTGGTCGTGGTATCGCGTTCGTGGCACCTACAGCAGCTACGCGAGGCGGCGAGCATGTTGGACACGACGACCGGACCAAATGGTCGCCGGAGTCGTGTCGGCGGCAAGTGTAGGCGGCGGCGCAGTCGGGCGAGAGGGGCGTGGCGGCTACGGTGTGCAAGAGAGAGAACGGAGAGGGGGAGGATGATCAGAAGCTCACGTAGAACACGACGAGCGAGTCGGTGAGCTCGGGGAGGGGCAGGAGCGAGCGGGGCGGCGGAGGCGATCTCGGCGACCCGAGGAAGAAGAAGGCATCGGGGGCGGCGCTGCAGGGCGTCCGGCGAGGCTTTGCTCGTCGAGGATGAAGCTGGAGATGATACGGAGCTCGGGGAGGCAGAGATGGAGCGAGGGAGTGGCTGTGGGCGCGGGGTTACGGCGGCGCGTCCATGGAGGTTTCGGCCATGGCGGGGAACGGGCGAGGGAGAGGACATGGGGGCGAATGGAGGGGTCCAGGGGGTGGGGGCGACGACGTGGAGGTCGTCCAGACGTCCAGGGGCGCGGGCGGCAAGCAGGAGGTGGCGCACGGCGGTGCGCGCGCGTCGGGCACGCGCCCGTCCTCCTGGCAAAGGAGGAAGACGACATGGGAGGTGGCGGTGGTGGGCTGGGCCGGACAGCTACAGTGCTGGGCCGGTTGGTGGGCTGCCAGGTGGGCTGCGGCCAGGTAAGTTTCCCTGCTCTATTTTATTTCTGTTCTGTTTTCCTTTATTAATTCATTTTGCCACTGTTTTAAACTCCAAACAAATTGAAAACAGTGACAACATTCCTTTGAATATTTTATATTGCAAGTGACAACATTCCTCTGAATATTTTATATTGCACAATGGGATTTTCCAAAGGCACATAAATTATTTCAGAGTTATCTGAAATTATATTCCACATATTAAGAATATGAAACCAAATCCAAATACAATATTGATTTAAATTCAATGCTCAAAATAATTCCTTAAAAATGTTCATTATTTTTGGTTTGGAACAAAGCCCTTGCCAAAAATACCAAATATCAATAAGGATCATTTTGGTTTCATTGAATGCAAATTTTAGTTGAACCTAGTTGATTCAAGTGGTGCTAGGGTTTGAACATCCCCATTTCAAGATTTCAATTAAAGTTAGACATGATGCATGAATGCTTGTGCAACTATTTGCAATCAAATTCTAGGGCTGTGACAACTCACCCCTACTAAACAAGAATCTCGTCCCGAGATTTAAGACGTGAGGTAAGAAGACAGAGGGGGCGCAAGACCAACACAATCTTCACGATCCAGATGTCTTTCTCGAGGATGTTGATTCATTGCATCACCTTGATCTCTACTCCTTGCTTTGAGAACTCCATCCAACATAACAACGAGTAGAAAGGGGGAATTTTAGAAGAATCAATCTTCATGAGGTTCGAGCAAATTAGGATCATCTTAATGGTCACAAGATCAACTCACGGAATAAGACATGAAAACATCTCCGGAGCTGAGAGGCAAAACATGCATCAGGAGCGACAGAAGAAAAAACTTGATGAGGGTTTCAAAGTAGCAAGGGAAACTGCCACGATTCCAAAACAGGGCACCTCAGGGAAGGTGACTCGAAGAACTGCTCCCTTAAGTGGCAAAAAGAATTACTTTTGATCCATAGATCATTGAAACTCTTCATACCATCTTAAGGCAATTTACAATTGATCGATCGAAAGAGCTCGAAGGAATGGCATACTCGGACTAGGATGGATGATGTGGAATACCTTGTTGAAGACAACGCAATGGATGATTTTTGCTTATCATTGGGAATGGAGGGGACCCATGGTAGGACCACTTTTGAGGATGATCTTGAACAAGGGTTACTAAGAAGGCAGCCCATGGTGAAATGGCACAAAGACGGTGCAAGCTAGGAACAAAATGCAAATGTTGGAATGTTCCAACCATCATATCTGCCTAAGATTCAGATCTGGTTAGTAACAGGATACTTCAGACAACATGTCCGAAAAGGAAAGGTTGCAACACAAATCGACGAGATGATATTGCGAGATTCTCGGGAGATGAACTACGGTAGCAAGCTCCAAAACATGAGTTGGTTCTGCTACAAGCATGTGAACACACTGTCCCAGACAAGCATGGTCACCTGGTAGTCTTACAATGAAACACTACCGAGTTCAGGGAGGAACCATCAACGAGGATATCGAAGTCCTTGCATAAGTCTAGCTCTTAAGAAGAAACTTCTTCTCCTTGAACAAATCAATCAGTGGCTTGGTGTGCTACGGAATTCATATGGAACGAAGATGATCAGTCTAACAGACCACAGAATACTTCGCACGTGCATGACCGACTCGGGATGATTCCATAGGAAGTAAAAACATGCTTTCTCAAATTCACGGCGGCATCTTGCATCCAATGCACATGAACTAGAGGAAGTCACTTCTTTCATCCAAGCATATTCTTCATGAAAGAAACACGAAGATAATGCTTATATAAGTTTCCAGTACTAGCTGAATGTTCAACACGAATCAAGGAGGAGATAAAAATGTTGCTGATGGGCTCAACAACAATTCATCTAGGTTTCCATATAAGTGGAATTCCACAATTATGTGAACAAGGCGATAGCATCGGTCAGACCAAAGGATATAACGGTGTATGCCCGAGGAAACAACCAAGGGTAAGACAACATTACGAATATCATTGGTTCTGACTTGACTTGACGATAGCCCATACTCAAGTCGAAATTTTGACAAGGCAATAGATCCAATAACTGATCACGGGGACCAATCGGTGAAGATATCATCTTCCTTCAACAACCACACAAACACAAGGATATCCCTTTGAAAATGAACTAAGTCAGACAAACTTTCATCTTCCAATCTCCAAGTTGTTGTTCAGTTTACCAACTAGCTCAGGGTATCCAACACAGATTTTTGGAGAAGGGGTGGTTTATGGAAAACCAACTTGATCACGAACCCAACATAGCGGTCAGGTGACAACCTGGTAATACTTCCGAGAAGATATTCGGAAAATTACGAGCCACCAATATGTTATTAAGCTCGAGAACAGTCTTGCTTCCGAGGCAAGATGATGTGATCAATTAAGAAAGGGATTGAAATCCTAACTCATTGATCGAAGAGTGCACCAGAAATAAGGACTAGGTAGCACGATATGTCTTAGAATGATGATTTAATAACCAACACGCTAAGAATGAGACTATTGTCCATTAACTACCAAGCAACAAGGTTGCTAGGAGTATCGATTTCACACATCACAGTTCACTTGTCAGCATTCCGGTTGCAACAACACGGGACCGAGGAATGAATAATGATAGTGAGAAGTATCACTACGTCAAGAATTCATGAGAAATGGTGCAATCCTCATGACAATCCTGACATAAAGGGGATAATACTCCGAGGCAGAACAGAATCAAAAGCTGGATTGGCATTTGATTTGCGGATTACAACTGCTTTGACCCAATCCTGGAAATGGATGAGGTACTGGAGTTTGTTTCTCCTAGTCATTCTGAATAGAATGGCTTGACGGACCACAAGAGTAAATAGGCATCGATGCACACGGTTGCACAACTACTCATGTATATCAATTGATAGACGATGGTTGGAATACAAATGAAGAGGGACAACTCAAGGAACATATAACTTTCTGAGTTGTGGATGCATAGATTAGTATGTCGAACCAAGTTCAACATGTTTCTTTCGGATAACCCATGCAGAAAGGTAGGACTGGCAGAGTCACGATTATGAATGGAGAACTCCTCAAGAGTACTCTGATTGTGATCTTTTGGTTCAAATAACTTCTGCCTTAATGGTTCATGGTATTTGGAAGAAGGAAATACCATGGACCTCGAGAACTATCGCAAGGTTACTAATAACCTAAAGGAACTAGAAAACACTATCAACATGAAGTAAGTAGGGTGAATCTCGGGTTCAAGAACCCAGGAATAGAATACCTACTACTAAGTGGCATCACGGGATACTTTCGAGAATAAAGGCCAGAATTAACACACCGGGAACACAAAACATGGCTAGATTAGTAGGTGGTTCTCTAAGACACCTAGGGTCATAATAGTAGCTCCAACGTATATACCGAGGCAATAGAGTACCTCAACGCACCGGTTAGTGTGCTTATTCTTACCAAAAAGGACATCGGGAACAGAAAGAAAGGATTTGCAAATGCATCAGACTATTTAGAAACCTGGGATGACTCGGACAGCATAACGGCTGTAAATGCTCAAAATGATTTGAGACATCCTGCAAAAATGGTGGCATAACCACTCAGAAGCACAAAATCAAGGTTCCGAGACCAACTATGGACACATGGAAGTAGTATAAACTGAACTGGGGCGTAAAACCAACAATCTCATAATTCTTTGGATTAGTAACACGTCATCCTAATAGATAGATGGGAAGACCTAGTTCTTAATCCCCGTAGAAGAGAAGAGGTTGACTCAGATCAGATGGCCTTGAGGTATAAGGAGTAAAAAGAGCCTTACGTTCCCTTCCCCAATCAATTCCCTTACATAACTAAAGCATTTCTAGACACAACTTCGACCGGTTTGGCTTGGTAATCCTACAGGTAGTCAGGCTCTGATACCAAAGCTGTCAGGACCCTGATTCCAAGTCACATCGATCTAGCCGGTAACACCTCATATCACTTTGCGGCCTCACGCACGGTATTCCCATGGGTGTCGCCTTACCATGGCCCGGGACCGTTTGCGCCTTTTGGCTCATGTATATGATAGTGTCGCTAGCATCCATATGACAGAGAACCCAGGCCGACATGGCTAGTCGTGAACCCAAAGCGGCACTAATTAACCCATGGGGACAGGCATACATGAATCAACTTCGAGCATGTCGGTCAGCAACGTGTGAATCCGGGCTGTAGCACTGGGCTAACAGGCCTCCGGGAACCCGGGCTGTAGCAGGCTAGGCAGGACTCTGGATGTCACCGCGTGACATTTCCCCGAAGGGACAGACACAGGAACGAAGTGAATCACATGCCGGCCAGTCAAGTGTTCTGGAGCAGTAGTGCTGGGCTAGCAGGAATCCGGTGAACCGGGCTGTAGCGGACTACTATGGCTCATGGAAGCACAAGACTACATTTCCCCATAAGAAAGGCTACCAAGGATAAACAACTAGGTTGTCGGATCCCACACATACCAAGCATTTCAATAACATACACACAATATGCTCGATATGTGCAAAAACAACATGGCATCACAACATGACTCTACAACTCAAGTATTTATTCATTAGGCTCCGAGGAGCGAGATATTACAAACATGGGTCTCATGACCCAACATTCAGAGCATACAAATCAAAGCACACTCGGAAGCTTATCATGTCTGAGTACACACATCTACAAATGAAAAAGGCTGAGAAGCCTGACTATCTACAAAATCCTGCCAAGGGCACAAGATCGTAGCTGCGGTATCAAGCTATAGGTCGAAGTCCACGCGGAACTATTAGCCAGACTGAAGTCTCTCTACAAAACATAAATTAAGCAAACGTGAGTACAAATGTACCCAGCAAGACTTACATCAGAACTAACTACATATGCATCGGTATCAACAAAGGGGGTGGTGGAGTTTAACTGCAGCAAGCCAGCTTTGACTCGGTGGCTATCCTGAACTACTACTGCGAGTAACTCTTTTGAGGTGGCGCACACGAGTCCACATATTCAACATATCAATACACCACTATGGATCTGCTCCCGTCTCCCTACGAGAACACCATCCATAGCACTCACGCTTATCTTGCGTACTTTAGAGTATCCACTTACACTTGTCTATGAACTTTTATAGGCAACCCAGATCTCCTACCATTGTAACCGACTCTGTGTAACCCTAACCCTATTCGGTGTCTATATAAACCGAAGGGTTTTAGTCCGTAGGACGAACCACAATCATACCATAGGCAAGCTTCCAGGGTTTAGCCTCTCTGATCTCGTGGTAGATCTACTCTTGTACTACCCATATCATCAATATTAATCAAGCAGGAGTAGGGTTTTACCTCCATCGAGAGGGCCCGAACCTGGGTAAAAACATCGTGTCCCTTGTCTCCTGTTACCATCCGCCTAGACGCACAGTTCGGGACCCCCTACCCGAGATCCGCTGGTTTTGACACCGACAATGCCAAACTACAAAGATCTCAAGCCAACGGAAGTCATTGGAAGAATTGTTGCTCATGAGATGTCACTTAAGGATAAGGAGGAACTTCACAACAAGTCAAGTGGTGCTTACAAAGCCTCAAGTGAAGCCCCCACATCATCAAGTGAGAAACAAACCTTCAATGAAGAATTGAGCTTAATGGTGAAGAACTTCAACAAGTTCTACAAGAGTAGAAGAATAGAAAGAAGCTCCAAGTCAAGATCTTACCATGACTAAAGACCTTCTAGTCGAGAGCAAAACTGCTACAATTGTGGGAGACCCGGACACTACTCCAATGAGTGTACGGCACCCTACAAAAGAAGAGAAGATTCTCCAAGAAGAGGAAGCAAAAGATAAGAATCACCACCAAGAGAAAGGAGGAGTAGAGATGATCGCTATGAACGAAGATCCTCACGGAGAAGCAATGATTCGGAAAGGAAGGATAAGTCATCAAAGAGCTACACAAAACAAAGACATCAAGCTCATGTTGGTGAATGGGTATCTGGCTCCGACTCCGACCATCACTCCGAGAGAAGCTATCAGTCCTACTCCGAATACACTCAAGATGAAGGTGTTGCCGGTCTAGCACTTGTGTCAACCAACTCCTACGACATATTTGAATCACCAAATGAAGGAATTGGAAGATGCTTCATGGCCAAAGGTCCTAAGGTAACATACCCCGAGTATGTTGATTTTGATGTTGATGAAGATGACTTGCTAGGGGATGATGATTTACTTGTTGACAACTCTAGTGATGAATACTATGATGAAACGTCAATTAATCATGCTGGAACGAATGACAATGATAAGGAGAAGATTGAGCTTCTAACTAAAGAACTAAACACTCTTAAGTTGGCTCATGAAACTATCTTCGAAGATCATCGAGAACTTTTAAGGGCTCATGAGAAGTTACGCTTTGAAAAGCTCAATCTTGAGCAAGAAAATAGCTTATTGAAGGGAATTATAGAGAAAGGTGTATACAAGAGTCTTGCCGGGAGTAAGCAATTCGAGGAAATTGTACCCAAGCAAGGAAGACACCGGAAGAACCAAGGTGCTGGTTTTGAACGAAAGTTCAATGCCAATGGAGTTGAGTGGGAAGAATATCAATACCCCAAGACAAAGTTTGTTCCTCAACAAGAGAATTATGATCCTACTTCCTTCAAGGGAACACAAGCACAAGATGATCTTCCACCACAAGACCACAAGAACAAAGGCAAAGTCAAGCTTCAAGAAGAGATTGATGCATTTGAAGAAGCACCTAAGGTCTCGGTCAAGTGGATTCCCAAGACTACGTCAAGTTCTACTTCATCAAGTACAACTACAACTCCAAGGATTCCCATCAAGATGATGTGGATCCCGAAGAAGAAGAACCAGAGAGTTCTTGAGGGTGACTCCGCCAGCATTCTTCACTCATATCATTATGGCAAGAACAAGTGCAATCGACTTCCACATCTTGCATTATTTCAAGGAGTCACAAACCCTCATGTTGGTAAGGCAAGGGACAAGGTAACCTAATGTTTTCATGGACATCATTTTGTGTGTGCATCACTCTATGTCTATGGATATTCTTGTTTTTTCCTTGTGGGACTAACCCATGTAGGTATTGAAAGTGCAACTCACTCCAACGGATTGCTCCGAAAGATCTACATCAGTATTGAGCATCCACATCTTCAACACCTACATGAAGTCATCATCGACAAAACCCAAGGTTAGTTCATCCATCTAAGGGGGGATCTCACATCTAGGGGGAGCTTAACTCTAAGGATTGAGTTAAAGCAACTCTAATGGTGTGAACACATCAATGCATTATGTAAAAGTAGTAACCCCACTTGAGCTTAAACGATGAGTATGACCTATGATCAAATGACTATCATTTGACTCCTGAGTCAATATACTCATATATAGATGACCTAGTCATCGCCAATTGTTTGATAGATGCTAGTATTGGTTGTGCATGCTTTGTCACATTTTTCATTTTCCATCTTATTGTGTGAGCATGTTGGTTGCATACTTTACTCATTCGAGGACATCCACTTGTTGTTTTGATTGTTTGGTTTCTCTTCTTCTTGCCAAGTGGATGGACAAGAATGCCTAAGAACCTTCTCTAGCTATCTATGCTTTTCTCATCTCAAACTCTATTCATGCTACATCACAAAATTTGATCAAGTCAGATTCGAACCACTCTGTGTGAGGAGCACTCGGAGTCCCCGATTCGTCATAGACTTAAACTTCCAAAACTTCTTTGTGATTCTCGGTCTGACCGATTCCTCATTTCCGGTCCTACCGAGATCATTAAGTCGATCTAAGTTTTCGATCTCGGTGCAACCGATTTGAACCTTTCGGTCACACCGAGTTGCAATAACTGTACATAGTTTTGTATCTCGGTGCCACCGAGTTGTTCCACTCGGTCACACCGACAGGGTCGGGCTATATATAGTCACGGGCAAAAATTTTGAAATTTCTCCGAACCCCTTCACCCGCGCAATAGCTCGTTCTGCCTCCGTGGTCTCCGGATCGTCTCCTCGCCACCAGCCGCCTCTAGTCGCTGGTCTCCATCACCGTCAAAGGAATTCAACCCTGCCGTTACCGCCGTAGCGAGTCTCCGCTGAACTAGGGTATGGACTCGATCATTGTGCTTTCCCCGTCTGATTCCTAGCACATTGTGTTCTTATTGATTCTAGCCACGATTGAAACACTCCTATCCAGTCAATGCAATCCATAGAATAGTTTTGATTCGAAAATTTCGGGTTGGGTTTCCGCCGAAACCATCTCAGACCCACCGAGTTGAAAAACTCGGTCCCACCGATTTGGCTTATGCCATTGCACCAGTGAGACTCGGTCTGACCGAGAATTGGTAATCGGTGAGACTGATTTTAAGACTTTGTGAAACCCTAGCTGTCTCGGTGCCACCGAACTATGACTCGGTCCAACAGAGATCATCAGTTTAGGCTCCAAAACAGCTTCGGTATCACCGAGTTTAAAAATTGGTTGATCCGAAATGCTTTCTGTGGAAAACTAAAACTGAATTTTTAAATCATCCTTTTTGCAAAAATCTCTGCATTTTGTGATGCTCATCCACTCTACCTCATCTATAAACTCTTCACAGGGTCAGCAGTCAGTGTTTGCATCATGTCAAACCAGAGTGACAGCCAGAACAGGTCAGAAGAGCAGGTGCACATGAGTGAGGGCACTAGTCCCTCCAGCTCTTCAGATGATGACAGCAGGAGTACCCCAAGCAATTTGCCAAAAGCTGCCACCAGAAAAAGGAAGAAGAGAACCTCAGATTCTGAAGATGAGGATTATATAGCAGAAGAGGATGAAGCTACTTCCAAGAAAGTAGTGCTCAAGAAGGAATATGGCTCTGCACAAGGCACAAAGCCAGGCTTGAAAATCAAAAGGCCAGCAGGTAGACAGCCTATGCCAAAGGTCAGAGCATCAACTCAAATTCCTAAAAAGCCTGCACCCAAAGAGCCAGTTGCTGCTGAAGGGAAGAAGAGGAAAGAAAGGGTCAAGAAGACCACAGTCAGAGTTATTGGGAGACCTTCCATGATGGAAAAGGAAGAAGAGGTTGTTGCACCAGCACCTAAGGCACCAAAGCTTATGGGTGATTCTATTAGATCAGGGGCTGCCACATCTAAGCCCAAGGAAGCACCCAAAGTTGCATCTAAGGCCAAGTCTGCACCAAAGAGGAATACCAGGAGTATTCCAGCTACTGAGAAAAACAAGACCCCTGTGCCTGAGGCTGCTGAGGAGGAAGATGAAGAAGGACAAGTTCTGAGAAAGCTCAAGCCCAAGATACCAGACCACAACGATGCTCATCCTGTGGCTGAGGACATGAAGATCAGAAGAGATAATGGGTTGAGGCTATGGAGGATGTCTGATCCATATGCCACAAGGAGAAGGACTGCTGTGGATTACAGGTTCCACACCAAGGAACAACAGGACTTCTATGAGACCATTCTGCTGGATAAGAAGCCTATCATTTGTGACATGAGATGGGTCGACTGGACCTACATGAAGGAGAATGAAGAGCACTATCCTGGAGTGCACGACAATTTTGTTGCTGTTGGAGTTGCAGACTTTGTTGGGAAAAAGCTCACCAACTAGAACAATGAACTCATCATGCAATTCTACTCCACAGCACACTTTTATCCAGATGGCAGGATAGTGTGGATGTCTGAAGGTACAAGGTACCAGTCAACTATTGAGGAATGGGCAAATTTGATAAATGCCCCAGAGGAGAATGAAGATGATCTGGATGTATATGCCAAGAATAAGATGGATCCCAATTCCATGGCACACATGTACAAGGAGATCCCAGATGATGCCCTTGAGACACATAAGTTTGGATCAGTCCACTTCCTTCTGTCAGGGCTGCCAACAATCAACTGGATCTTAAGGCACACTCTATTGCCTAAGTCTGGTGACCACAATATGATTAGAGGGCATGCAATCAACATGTTGCATTTGTTTGATGTGCCACAGAAATTCAAAGTTATGAGCCTTATGGTTGAAACCATTAAGAGGACTGCAGCAGACCAGAAGAGGAGCTGTGGATATGCCTCTCAGATCCAGGAGTTGATTAACTCAAAGATGGGCAAAGGAAAATATCTATTGGATAAGGAACATTTTCCACTTTATCCAAACTTTGAGGACAATAAGGTTGTCATGAATGAAAATGATCCATCGTCAGTTCAAGCTCAAGAAAGGAAGGAGAAGGCAAGGAAGGAGAAAGCTGCCAGGATGCCAACTCAAGAGGAGGCATCTGAGTATCTCTTGAAGAACAAGCAGGAGCAGCTTGGTTACTTCATAGCATCAACACTGAGGATTGAGAAAGGACTGGCCACTCCCACTCAACACCAGGAGAGCTTAGAGAGAATCATGGAACAAAAGTTCTATGACTTAGATGTGAAAGTAACTGAGATTCAGTCAGCAGTAGAGCAACTATAGGATGACATGCAGGAAACGAAGGCCAAAACAACGGCTGATGCATTTGCCAGAGTACCAAGAGCTCAGAGGTCAGCCAGTGCCAACTCCAGACACCAGAGCCACCTCATCAGCTCCAGCTACAGCACCAGCCCAACCAGCTCCAGCACCTACATCAGCTCCAGCTCCATCCACTTCAATAGAAGCCTTCATCCTTGGAGTTATCCAGACTCCACCACCACCAGAAGATCAAGCCTGAGAGTCGCTTTAGCACTATGCATTTTCTAGGAACTTTTTGGTAACTTGTTGCCAAAGGCGGAGAAAAATGTATAGATCACAGGCTTCAAGAGAGAGAGTGTTGCTTTTGTTGCTTTTGTTCTCTCTTGATTTGGTGTTTTTTTTAAACTTGTTTGCTTTTGATTGCTTGATATACTATGCTATGTTTGTGAGACATTGATGATCATGTGTTTGATCATAAGCTACACTTATGCATGTTTGATGATATTATCCTATCTATCCTTTGTGATCATTCACTTTGCTTGGTGATGAGTGCATGTATTCAATTGTTATTATTTTGAGCGCTCCACCAAGATGTATGTGACATGGAAGAGTAACCCATGAGCCTAATATCTTGTGCATTTGCAGTCCAAAGCAAATCTTAATATATGCAGATTTTAGCTAACTTAGGACAAGTCAAGCAATCATCAAACAATTCAAGCAAGCATGCAAAGAGTATATAGGCAGCGGAAATTAAAGCATGCAACTAGCCAAGAAAGTAAAGGGAAGGGTTTGGAGAAATCAAACGCAATTGGAGACACGGATGTTTTTGGCGTGGTTCGGATAGGTGGTGCTATTGTACATCCACGTTGATGGAGACTTCAACCCACGAAGGGTAACGGTTGCGCGAGTCCACGGAGGGCTCCACCCACGAAGGGTCCACGAAGAAGCAACCTTGTCTATCCCACCATGGCCGTCGCCCACGAAGGACTTGCCACACTAGCGGTAGATCTTCACGAAGTAGGCGATCTCCTTGCCCTTACAAACTCCTTGGTTCAACTCCAAAATCTTGTCGGAGGCTCCCAAGTGACACCTAGCCAATCTAGGAGACACCACTCTCCAAGAAGTAACAAATGGTGTGTTGATGATGAACTCCTTGCTCTTGTGCTTCAAATGATAGTCGCCCCAACACTCAACTCTCTCTCATAGGATTTGGATCTGGTGGAAAGAAGATTTGAGTGGAAAGCAACTTGGGAAGGCTAGAGATCAAGATTCATATGGTAGGAATGGAATATCTTGGTCTCAACACATGAGTAGGTGGTTCTCTCTCACAACTGGTAAGTTGGAAGTGTAGGTTTGTTCTGATGGCTCTCTCCACGAATGAAGAGGAGGTGGAGGGGTATATATAGCCTCCACACAAAATCTAACCGTTACACACAATTTACCAATCTCGGTGGGACCGAATCAACAAACTCGGTCAGACCGATCTTAGTAAACCTAGTGACCGTCAGGGTTTTCGGTGGGACTGACATGCATCTCGGTAGGACCGATATGGTTAGGGTTAGGGCATAACGTAATCTCGGTAAGACCGATTACACAAACTTGGTGAGACCGATTTTGGTAATTAGCTAACCAGAGAGTTGGTCACGTAAACTCGGTGGGACCGATTTGCTCATTTCGGTGAGACCGAAATGTTACAAAAGGGAAACAGAGAGTTTACATTGCAATCTCGGTGGGACCGATCCGCTCTTTCGGTGAGACCGAAAAGTTACGAAAAGGAAACAGAGAGATTACAATCCCATCTCGGTGAGACCGAGATCCCTATCGGTAGAATCGATTTGCTTAGGGTTTTTGGCAGTGGCTATGACTATTGAACTCGGTGGCGCCGGATTGGAAGAATCGGTGTGACCGATTTTGGCTTTGGGTTTAGGTCATATGTGGATGTGAGAAAGTAGCTGGGGGTTTTGGAGCATATCACTAAGCACATGAAGCAAAAGGCTCATTAAGCAACACCTCATCCCTCCTTGATAGTATTGGCTTTTCCTATAGACTCAATGTGATCTTGGATCACTAAAATATAAAATGAAGAGTCTTGAGCTTTTGAGCTTGAGCCAATCCTTTGTCATTAGCATTTTGAGGGATCCACTTTCATCATCCATGCCATGCCATTCATTGAGCTTTCCTGAAATAATAGTCTTGGAATAGCATT
>CAJFDF010000519.1:27178-58363 GCA_904067115.1 Aegilops sharonensis
AATGTAAAATGAAGAGTCTTGAGCTTTTGAGCTTGAGCCAATCCTTTGTCATTAGCATTTTGAGGGATCCACTTTCATCATCCATGCCATGCCATTCATTGAGCTTTCCTGAAATAATAGTCTTGGAATAGCATTAGCTCAGTGAGCTATATGTTGTTATGAATTACCAAAACCACCTAGGGATAGTTGCACTTTCAATCTCCCCCTTTTTGGTAATTGACGACAACATATAGATCAAAGCTTCGACAAAAGATAATAAGATTTAAAAACATCATCGCTTTGAGAAGTATGTGATAAGCTTTTTTAATTGGTCAAGTAGTCTAATCACCCCCCCCCCTCTAGACATACTTCAAGGTCCTACATGGGCCGAAGCTGGTCATACAACACTTGGAGGTTGTCGAACGTTTCAACGGATAGGACGTTGAGCCCCGCGCCACCGTCGATGAGGGTCTTGGTGACTTGCACGTTACTGATGACTGGGGAGCAAAGCACCGGGAGGGCGCCTGCGGCATCCACGCACTTGAGTTGATCTGCCGAACTGAAGGTGATGGCGCACTTGGACCACCTGAGCGGGCGCGTGGCCTCAAGCTTAGGGAGGACTGCATTCACTTCACGAGCAAACTGTTTGAAGATACGCTGCGAGGCTAGGGCCTGAGCTCCGCCCAAGATGCAGGCGTTAGCACGCGGCTCCTGGAAGCCCCCAGCCCCCTCGTCTTGATGGTGGCCGTAACCCTGGTCGTTGCGCTCGGGGTGTCGACCGAAGCGTCCTTCCCGAATGGCTCTGAGCACTTGACAGTCGCTGGTGTTGTGGGTATGCAGGTTATGGAAGGCGCACAACGGTCGGCTGCTCTTGGATGACTCGGGCTGGTCTCTGCCGCGCTTGGTGTCCGGCTCTGCTGCGAGCACGGCTGCTCCCTTGCGCTTCATGTCGGGGGTTGGGTGCGACATATGCCAAAGGATGGCTTATCATGGTGGGAGCGAGTAGAACGTCGCCGGTGCCTAGAAGCGGGATGAGGCGTAGACACGAACGCCGTCATACTTTACCCAGGTTCGGGGCTCTCCTAGGAGATAACACCCCTAGTCCTGCTCTGCGGGGGTCTCCGCATGATCACTAAAGCTCAAGTGAATACACAAGTGCTCCTCGAGCTGTATGCTAGAGGTAGGAGAAGGCAAGGCTAGCTCTTCCCCTTCCTCTATGGCCTGGCTAACTATCTGGGGTTTGGAACCCTTCGCATGGGTGCCCCGGGGGGTTTATATAGTCCTACCCCCGGGGGTACATTGGTAATCCGGCCGGGGTTTGGGCCTGGCCGTCAGTCTCTCTTGCGTCGTCTTCTCCGCCGACTGCCGGGGCCCTCCGTCTGGCGGGCCCCGCCTAATGGCAGGGTACAGGCCGTACCCACAGCTTCCGGGCCTGCCGGCGGCTGATCACTGTAGCCGCGTCTTTGATGACGCTGGCTTAATTGGGAGATCATGGCTACAGGCCCGCCGCCCGGCGGGCGTTTGCTGTAGCGATTCTCCATCTTGTCTGGTTGATGGCGTGCGGGCCCCGTGGGAGGAGCCAGCCGATTCCTGGGGGCCGACTTCCAACGGGTCCGACTGGTAGGGCTTCCCGCCGTCTTCTGGGCTCTCGCTGACCGGCGGGGTCCATTGTCCTTGGGCCGTACAGACAGGCCGACGTGGGAACAAGTCTCTGCCCATGCGGGATGATGTCAAGGAGGCAGTGGCTATAGTGCCGTGCCGGGCGGAGATCTCCGCTGGTACGAGGCATTGTGGCCACGCTCGCCTGTTTAGGGGGAGGGGATGGCTACACTTTAGCCATTCCCCGCCCCGTCCTCCTGATGAGGGCATCGGCTTTGTGGGTGTCGCGGGCCGGCTCCCCGAGGCCGCCTTCTCTGGAAGTCGCCCGAGGGAGGCCGGCTTCTCTGGAAGTCGCCCATGGGCTGTAGTCCCCGAGATTCGGGCCGACTGCTGAGCAGTCGGGCCGGGTCTCCCTAGCGACTGTATTCTTCTGCTGGCGACTGACGCCTTGTTCTCTTCTTTCTTTCGCAGAAGCCAACGCCGCCTTGCAGGAGCAGCTGGACGAGGCCAACGCCGCACTCCGCGCCAAGGAGGAAGAGCGCGGCCGGCTTGCTGAAGAGCGCGACCGGCTGGCCCTGCAACTGGCGGAGCAGAAGGAGCTCTTCGAGAAGGCTCAGCAGGAGGCGAAGGACAAGGAGTCTGATCTCCTTGCTGAATTCGCGACCGAGCGCTCCTCCTGGACTGACAGAGAGGCGATGCTGACTTCCGTCTTCCATGAGATTGAGGATCTCGTCGACGGTGAGCCTCTCCTCATTTCCCTTTCCTAAGCTGCCGACTGCCAGTTGAGCCGACCTGTTAGTCTTTTAATCTTTTATCTTCGCTCTTCTGTCTTGGCAGACTTCTTCCCTGGCCACTCGAACGCTGCCAGCCAAGCCATCGAAGCTGACCGCGAGGGACGGAGGGCGGACGGCGCGAAGATCGCCGCCGACGCCCCCTGAACTCTTGATGAGCAGATCCTGAGCATCGAGTCCCGCCTTCGGCCGGCTCACCGGATGCTGCGTCGGCTTCAGTGTGTCGGCGCCCAGGTGATTGCCGCCCTGTGGCCGGACATGCCGGTTCCGCGCACTCCCAGTCGGACTGCCGACTGGCTGGAAGTCGCGGCCGACCGTCTTGAGGCCTGGAAGGGCTCTTCGGCCCGGGCCGGAGCGCGCCGGGTCTTGGAGTTCATCAAGGCGTGGTACCCTGGGCTGAACCTAGCCCAGCTAGCCACGTTCCGGCAAGAAGCTCAGGAGGAGTTGGTGGCCGTGGAAGACGATCTCGTCAAGCCCGCGGCATCGATCGGTGAGTATACCGACACCAGCATCTTCGTCCCAGAGCGGGCTGAGAAGGGCGACGAGGCGCCGCCGGAATGGTTTGGGATGAATCCGGACGTCGGTGAGCACTCGGCGGAGGTGATCCACTCCAGTGGTGAGGAAGAAGGCGTGGTGGCGGAGGGGATTGAAGGGGAGGCACCAGAAGACGGAGCGGATGGCCAGCCGCAGCTCGACCGCGCCTCCAGCAACGAGCCGCGCCTGACCGAGACCGACCGTCACCGGAGGCGACCAAGCCGAGACCGACCAGCCGACCGCCCCAACAACTGGCACCGCCGACTCCTCCGATCGTCCGAACCCTTCTGCCGTTTCTTGGGCCGCCACCTTATCTTTGTTTTAATCTGCTTAATAGTCTCAATGAACTTGTTAATTTGCACAATTCCACCCGCGGGGTGTATCTTGAACTCTGATGAAATTCGTCCAAGAGCCCTTGCTTATGTAAATATTCCTCCGAGTTCCATCTCTCCTTATTTATTGCTCTTTTGGCTTTTTCCCTTGCCACCTTCCCTTTGTTGCCGTCTTGCCAGCCAGACAGCCGCTCTGCGGACTGCTGCTGGGTCAAGTACTTAACTACTTTGGGAAGGCAAGTACTTAGCCGTTTAGAGTTTTTTAGCAAGTTGAGTAGAAAACGGCAAGCCGGCTGCTCAAGAGTCGGTTGTAAAAGGCTGGAGGCCGGCTTAGACTATGTGCATGCTTTGAGTCCTTAGCCATTTTTTATGTGGGCACCCATTCTACCTTATTCCTGCCCACCAGACAGTCGCTCTGCAAGCTACGGCTTCTGACAGAAGACAGCTTAAGTGCGACACACTGCTTGTCCGGCTGCAGGAAGCATTTCATAGTACAAGACGGCCAGTCCCCGGGCCGACTAGTCGGATCCGGTGCCAAATGGCGTATCCAAGAACGATATATTCATAGGCATAATTCTTATCATATAGATAAAAGAGGGCAGTCCTCGAGTTCTTCTCGGGGGACCCAGAGTCTCCATAATTTAATACAAAAGATAGCCTGGTACATACTGCATTTAACTGTAAAATCTTCGGAGGAGATTTGCATTCCATGGCCGCTCCGTCTCCTTGCCGGAGTCGTCCCTCTTGCATGCTCGAGGCTTCTGAGCGTCGATCAGGTAGTAGGAGTCATTGACCAACACTTTGCTGATGATGAAGGGGCCTTCCCAAGGTGCTGAGAGCTTGTGCTGGCCGGCTGTTCGCTGGATCAGCCGGAGCACAAGGTCTCCTTCTTGGAAAGATCTTGGCTTGACCTTGTGGTTGTAGTATCGGCGCAGGCTCTACTGGTAGATGCTGGACCGGCTGAGTGCCAGCAGCCGGCCCTCTTCCAGCAGATCGACGCCGTCTTGGCGTGCTTCTTCTGGTTCCTCCTCGGTGTACATGGCGACTCGAGGGGAGTCGAATTCTATGTCTGTTGGGATGACGGCTTCGGCACCGTAGACGAGGAAGAAAGGCGTGAAGCCGGTTGACTTGTTTGGAGTTGTGCGCAGGCTGCAGAGGACGGCTGGTAGCTCGTCGAGCCAACAGCCGGCCGAACGCTCCAGAGGCTCGATCAGGCGGGGCTTGATGCCGGACATGATGTGGCCGTTTGCTTGCTCAACTTGACCGTTTGACTGCGGGTGGGCAACAGACGCTAAGTCCAGTCGGCTGCCCTGTGTCGCGCAGAAACGGGCATGCTTTGTTGAGGCTAGTGTAGTCGATACACATACGCCACTGCTTGTTTTTCTTCAGTACGAGGACTGGGTTGGCCAGCCACTCTGGAAAGAACACTTCCATGATGAAGCCGGCTGCCAGCAGTCGGGCTATTTCTTCTCCAACGACTCTTCTCTTCTCTTCTGACAGACGGCACAAGGGCTGCCTGACAGGCGTGGCATCGGAACGGACGTGCAACTTGTGCTCGGTGAATTCAGTTGGTACACCTGGCATGTCTTTGGGGGACCATGCAAAGATGTCCAGATTCTCACGGAGGAAATCGACGAGCTCGCCTTCCTATTTGCTGTCGAGGTTTGCACCTATGGCAGCGTACCTCTCCAGGTGCTCCGGGTCCAAGGGTATCTTCTTAGTCTCTTTGGCCGGCGAGGGAGTCCTGGATTAGGGGGTGTCTGGATAGCCGGACTATAACCTTCGGCCGGACTCCTGGACTATGAAGATACAAGATTGAATACTTCGTCCCGTGTTCGGATGGGACTTTCCTTGGCGTGGAAGGCAAGCTTGGCAATACGGATATGTAGATCTCCTCCCATTGTAACCGACTCTGTGTAACCCTAACCCTCTCTGGTGTCTATATAAAACGGAGGGTTTTAGTCCGTAGGACGAACAACAATCATACCATAGGCTAGCTTCTAGGGTTTAGCCTCTCTGATCTCATGGTAGATCTACTCTTGTACTACCCATATCATCAATATTAATCAAGCAGGAGTAAGGTTTTACCTCCATCGAGAGGGCCCGAACCTGGGTAAAAACATCGTGTCCCTTGTCTCCTGTTACCATCCGCCTAGACGCACAGTTCGGGACCCCCTACCCGAGATCCGCCGGTTTTGACGCCGACATTGGTGCTTTCATTGAGAGTTCCTCTGTGTCGTCGCCATCAGGAAGGATGCCTCATCCCGTCTTTAAAGATGACACTGTTGCTAAAGGAGCTTTGGCTATCGGTCAAACTCTCCGGCTAGGCGGTTTTCTTATGACCGCCTGTTCGGCCGCCGCGCCGACGATGACTTCTCGGGTCATCGAAAGCAATCTTCACGTCAACTCGGAACTCGCCGAGCAGTTAAATCCGATGGAGCTCTCTTCCTTAAACGAGCTCATGGATCGCATCGCCACCCTGGGAGTCGCTACAGACTATGATCAGATTGGGCCTAAGCCCGATCTGAGAGAGATTAACTCTCCCCAGGTCACCCATCACGTTGCTGTGGTGGAGGAACAATGCGGCTACCCTTCATCTATCTTAAGGACTAGCTATGTCCGGATTCCCGATCCCTCCAAGCTGGATACCCGCGGAGGAGAGGACGTCACTCAAGACCTGAATTTAGAATCAGGCAACGGGCTAGATTCATTGGACAACATCCAAGAATCCAAACTTCCGAGTTCAGAAACTGGGCCCTGGAGTCTCAGATTGGGTGAGGTTTCGGATTTAATTCCACCCACCCACCCGAACATACGCGATCTATCCAAAATTAGGCAAGAGCCCGAGGAAACAGTACATCATTACTGGGCCAGATTCCTCCTGGTTATGAACAGGATAAAGGACTGCCGCGAGGAAGACGCAATTTCATTCTTCTGCAATAATTGCACGGACAAGGGAATCCTCAACGCCATAAGTCGCCGTGAAATTACACGCTTTGCTGACTTGGCGTCCATAGTACAAAATTACTGTGCGATGGAAAGCGCCTGGAAAACCGAAGTAAGATTTTGGGACAATCCGGTCCTGAATACAAACCCAGTCCGAAATAAAAGGGTGCATTATCGCCAGTCACCCGGGTTAAACACCAAAAAACAAAAAACCCCTACAGGGCATGGAACCATACTGGAGGGATGGCTCAATGGACCCTGTAAAATTCATAGTACAGAGGGCGCCACACCAACTCATAGCCTTAGAGCATGTTGGATACTCCGGCAGGTGGCCAAAAGTGGCGAAGAGCTTCTAACTCCAGAATCCACAGAGCACCAGCCCAGGGATACCAGTACGGTATTAACAGTCTTCGAGACTTTCGCATCAAATAATATGCGGAAACGAACACTCCGTAGCCTTGCCGAAGTCTACCAAGTAGCAACGATAAACCCATGGAGTGACACGGCTATTACCTTTAATGCCAGTGATGAACCTAAATTCCGAACAGCCCGAGCACCAGCCGCATTGGTCCTCAGTCCAATAGGGGACGGCTTTCGCCTTACCAAGTTACTCATGGACGGTGGCAGCGGATTGAACCTCATTTATGAGGAAACCCTTCGAAAAATGGAAATATACTGGAGTCGCATTGAGCGAAGCAGCACAACCTTTAGAGGAATAATCCCCAGTCGGGAATCGTGCTGTACAGGAAAAATCACACTGGATGTGATGTTCGGCACGCCGGATAATTACAGGTCCGAGGAGGTCACCTTCCAAGTGGCCCCGTTCAGCAGCGGATACCACGCTCTATTAGGGCGAGAGGCCTTCACAATTTTCAAGCCATACCCCATTACGGGTACATGAAGCTCAAAATGCCCAGGCCCAACGGAATCATCACTCTTTCTAGTGACCCGGACATAGCACTCCACGCCGAAAATAAGACCGCCGCACTGGCCCTTGAGGCACTATCTGAAGCCCTAGTGGCCGAGGAACTGACTGCACTGCGCTCCACGGTGAACAGGGACGATGTGATACTCGATAAAAGATCCAAGTCCACCTCCTTTAAACCGGCGGACGAAATAGTCAAATTCCAAGTCCATCCAACGGACCCTACAAAAACGACCTTCATCGGGGCGCAATTAAGCCTTGATGTAGACGCCGCACTACGAGAATTCCTACGCGAAAATTGGGACATTTTTGCCTGGCACCCTTCAGACATGCCAGGAATCCCACGCCGGCTGGCCGAGCACAGCCTAAACATCCTAAAAGGATTCAAGCCAGTTAAGTAGGCTCTTCGGCGTTTCTCCGAACCTAAGAGACAAGCCATGGGAGAGGAGCTAGCCAAACTACTGGAGGTCGGATTCATCAGAGATATAAAACATCCGGACTGGCTAGCAAACCTGGTGATGGTACCAAAGAAGGACAAATCCTGGCGCCTATGCGTCGATTTCAAGGACCTCAACAAGGCTTGCCCAAGGGATCCCTTCCCCCTCCCCCGCATCGACCAAATTATCAATGCTACCGCAGGAGACGATTCATTGTGTTTCCTCGACGCATACTCCGGCTACCATCAAATTAAGATGGCGGAGCTAGACCAAGCTGCAACGGCATTCATCACCCCATACGGCCCATTCTGCTTCAACACAATGCCCTACGGGCTCAAAAATGCCGGCGCAACATATCAGCGCATGATTCAGACATGTCTGGCAAGCCAGATCGGCAAAACAGTGGAGGCATACGTAGATGGTGTGGCCGTCAAAACCAAGCATGTCGAAACTCTAGGAGACGACTTGAGGCTCACATTCGATAACCTCCGAACATATGACATCAAGCTTAACCCGGAAAAATGCGTTTTCGGCGTACCAGCCAGAAAGCTCTTGGGCTTCATTGTATCCGGTAGAGGAATTGAAGCAAACCCAGCCAAGATCCGAGTTCTGTCACAATTGGATATCCCAAAGGACCTCAAACAGATACAAAAATTTACTGGATGCGTGGCGGCTCTAAGCCACTTTATCTCCCGCTTGGGAGAAAAGGCATTACCCCTTTATCGCCTCCTCCGGCGCACCGACACTTCGAGTGGACAGATGCCGCCACGACCGGACTCGAAGAAATAAAAGCCATATTGGCAACAAACCCGGTCCTGGCCGCACCTAACATGGGCAAACCAATGCTATTATACATCGCGGCAACTCATCAAGTTGTAAGCGTAGTACTCGTCGTCGAACGAGAAACGGACGGAAACAAATTCCCCCTTCAAAAGCCAGTTTACTACGTGTCCACTATCCTCACTCCATGCAAGTCGCGGTACCCGCATTATCAAAAGATAGCGTACGCGGTATTTATGGCATCTCGGAAGCTGCGACACTACTTTCAAGAGTGTTCGATAACCGTAGCCTCTGAAGTACCTCTTAACGATATTATAAACAACCGCGACGCGACGGGCCGGATTGCGAAATGGGCCATCGAGCTCCTCCCGTTCGACATAACCTATAAGCCACGGCGAGCTATTAAGTCGCAAGTTTTGGCCGACTTCGTTGCCGAATGGACTAAAGCCGAACTCCCTAAAGAGTACGGCACATATTCCAACTGGATCATGCACTTCGACGGCTCCAAAATGTTGGCTGGTCTGGTGTCAGGCGTCGTTCTGACGTCCCCAACAGGAGATTCAGTTCAATACGTACTCTAGATAATGTCTACGGACTCCAACAACGCATCCGAATACGAGGCCCTTCTACATGGTCTCCGGATGGCAGTCTCCATGGCCATTCAACGCCTAGAGGTGCGCGGGGATTCGAACCTCGCGATATCCCAAATAAATGGAGACTGTGATGCCAAGGATCCAAAAATGGCAGCTTATCGCAACGCCATCCTAAAAATGTCAGCTCGGTTCGAAGGGCTCGAATTTAACCATATAGCTCGGGAAAACAATCAGGCAGCAGACGTCTTGGCACGCATCGGCACAAAGCGCGATGCCGTCCCCCAAATATCTTCTTGGAGAGGCTGTTCAAGCCATCCGTATTATGGGAAGGGGAGTCCGGAAATAACAGCCCGGACCCAACCGCACTGCCCGACACCGAACATTATGACACAACGGAAGGCTCTGCCAACGAAGTAACGCCTTCAGCCGACGTAATAATGGCAGTCATTGCCCCGTGGACAGAACCATTCCTAGCCTACCTAACTAGGCAGGAACTTCCCGAGGACCAAAACGAGGCACGCTACATAGTGCGGCGATCTAAAGCCTATAAAGTCCATGAGGGAGAGCTTTATAAGAAAAGCACCACCGGAGTCCTTCAAAGGTGTATCTCTAAAGAGGAAGGGCGGAAACTTCTGGCGGAAATTCATGCCGGACTCGGCGGGCACCACGCCGCAGCCTGGGCCCTTGTAAGCAAGGCCTTCCATACAGGATTTTATTGGCCGACGGCCCGAGCAGATGCTCGGGACTTAGTCCAACGATGTGTCTGTCGGATTTCAGGTTCCGGCAGACCCTTGAGGTTCAAACACTGGGGTGCACGCGGAATCTCGCCTTCTACCTACCTGCACCCCGCCGCCTCGCTAGGATCTAAACTACGAAAGGAACAACACAAGAGACACAAGGTTTATACTAGTTCGGGCCACCATTGTGGTGTAATACCCTACTCTAGTTTGTGGGGTGGTGGATTGCCTCTTGGGCTGATGGTGATGAACAATACAAGGAAGAACAAGCCTCGTGAGGGTCTGTTCTTGGCTGGTGTGATGAACTGCTAGGGGGAGTTCAGTCGCCTCTCTCTATCTCTCTCATTTGTTCTCTTGTTATCTTTCTGCATACCTCTACCCTGTGGGGGGCTAGTCCTATTTATAGGCAGAGGCCCTGGGCCTCTTCCCAAATATTGAGCGGGAAGGGCGCCAACAATTGGCCATTTTGAAGGGGAACATATGGTACACTTATCCTGACTAAAGTTGGTCCTCGCCTGTCAAAGGCTCTGGTGGTGACGCCGGCTTGGGCTCCACAATGACTTCCTTCCTGCCGTTGGACTGGTCTTGGTCTCGTTGCACCGAAATGGACGCCTTTGCTTGATGCTCTCGCCTGCGGTTGCTCCCTTTGCACCCAAAGAGGAAAGGAGGACACTGCGCGGGCTGGCACCCTTAGTCTTCATGGCTTGTGTTATGGGCACCTCGTGAGGTACCCCGCCTTGATCTCTCCGCCGCCTCGCGAGCCAGCCTGATGAGGTCGTGCCTGAGAAAGCTCCCTGTCGTCCGCCCCACGAGGCTTAGCCCCTCGCGAGGGTCTTTAGCTCGTGTTGATGAAGATGGACCGGGATGGGCCCCCCTTTGAGCCACGCCGCAGGCCGCAGGCAGGCAAGTCTGGGGACCCCCGTTCCCGAACGCTGACAGTAGCCCCCGGGCCCAAGGCGCGCCCGGACTTGGCCGAGCAGAGAGGCGAAGGGGCAAGTGCGAAGCGCCGCAGGCCCTAACAATCTGCGGCCTTGGGCTCCACGTGGCGGTTGATTGGACGTGGGCGGCATTATTCCCCCACGCCTCCTTATTTTGCGCCGTGCTAGGCGGACTCGTAGCCGCACACAGCCATTCCCCTTTTCGCTGCTCGACCGTCCCCTGCTCTTCCTCCTCTCAAACTCCGGCTTCTGCTCCCAAGCCAATCTTGAACCTTCCTCCCCCCTTTCCGTTACCATGGCTCCGACGAAGGAAGGAAGAGGGAAGAAACCCATGCCTCCGCCTCGCTCGCCGTCGGCGGCGGCCCCTGCCGTCGATCGGTTGATTATACTCAATCGAGAGGGCCTGGGCAAGGTCAGCTCGGCCTTGGCCACCATCTTCAATGAATGCGGGCGGACGACAGCCTGGCCCGCATCCCACTTCGCCATTGACAGGATAATCACCGAGGTCCAGTATTTTGCCGACGCCCTGTGGGCGGGGCTGGTTCCTCCCTTCTCCGATTTCTTCAATGCTGTACTCTCCCACTATCAGATCCATATGATGCACTTGGGTCCGGAATCCATTACTCTTCTTGCGGTCTTCGCCTTTGTTTGCGAGGCGATGATGGGCATCCTTCCCTCGGTTGCCTTGCTGCGCCACTTCTTCTCTCTGCGCCTTGTTGACCCCACCCAATGTTCGGGGTGCGTGAGCTACATTGCCGCATCTGAAACAACGGCTTCAGGAATTGACTTCACCCTTCCTCCGCCCGCGCCTGGGTTCCGCGAGCGGTGGCTGTACGTGGATGTGGGGGTGCCCAACCCCCTGCTGTCGGAGCCAACATCATCCGCTGTCCCCAATTCAGGCTGGAGCCAGGAGACGCTCACGAGCCCCCGGCTCGCCTTTGTCTGGCGTCGCTTCACGCTCCTGAGAGCGCTCGAGGTGACGGCGCCCAAGGTGGTGAAGGAGTTCCTGTTGTGCCGCATTGCCCCTCTCCAGCGCCATTCCCACCGGATGTGGGCCTTCAGCGAGCGTGAAGTCCGCATGAGGCTCCAGGTGGAGGACTTAACGCCTGAAGCACTGAGGAAGGTGCTCTTGGTCTTGACTAGGGATCCCAATCCTGGCAGCGTCCGGCAAGGGGGTGCTTTGCTGTACTTTTGCTCAAGCAGGGGTGACTTTGTGAAGCAGATGCCCAGCTTCGACGAGTGGGGGCTGCGCCCCACAGACCTCATGGGGTCTCGCGAGAACCCGGTGGTGGTGACTGCCCTTCCAGTCGGCCGTGGCGGCTCTTCCTCGAGTGGTGGTGCAGGGAGGCACGAGCCGCTGGAGGCCGAGGGGGCCTCCGCAGGGGTGATGGTCCTAGGTGGCGCTCTTGAGGGAGCAGCTCCTGAGGCCCAGGCTGTCGTGGTTGGGGGAGGCGAGCAGCTGCCCGTGGTGCCTGCGGCTGAGGCCCCTAGGGCCCCAGCTACCCTCCTCGGTGAGGCGCCTGGCGGCGAGCTCCAGGACGACGCCCCTGTCGCCGGTCGTCTCGACGCTCCTTCCTCGTCGCAAGTTGACCCCTGCGCTCAACTCTTGGGCCGATTCCGCATGGATTTTGAGGCTCTTCGGAAGAGAAGGGAAGCCCTGGGCGACGATTACCCTTGTCGCCTGCTGAAGCGCAGGAAGTACTTCGCCACCGATGAGTAAGCTTTCCCCTTTTCTGCCTCCTGATTCTTCTGTTATTTTTACTGATCCTTGCTCCGCAGGGCCCTTCCCGCCGAGCTCACGGAGATGTCTGAGGAGCCAGCCCCCTTGGCTCCGCCCTCTCCACCGTCTTCGAGCACTCCGAGCAGCAGGGCCCTGGTGGTGAGGTCGGCCGGAGAGACGAGCCATCCTGAGGCGCATCGCGTCCCCGTGCGCCTCGCGAACCTCCTTCGCGAGCCCTCTCGAGGCATAGCTGGCCTGCCGTGGGCTTCTCGTCTGGTCGTCGACCGTGATTGGCTGAGGCATTCCCTGCGCTCTTCTTTGGGGGATGGGCTGGCTCCTGGCCGGGCTCCTGGCGAGGCGTGCCGGCCGTGGCGAGGGCGCCAGCCCCCGGCCCCCTGCCCGGAGGGGGAGTGCTGGTTCGTGGCCCTCGGCGCTCGCTCGGGGCGGATGATGGTGTGGAAGACGTACTTGAGCGTGCCCGGGAGCGTCGCGCTCTTCGCCAAGGGTTTGTTCGGAGGGCGGCTGATGCGGTGAGCCTGCTCGATGAAGAGCTCGTCGATGAAGACGCGCGCCTCGAGGTCGAAGGCCTGCGCCTGGCCGCGGAGAGGCACGAGCTGAAGGCGGCTGTCGCCGATGCGCGCCACCAGTGTGATCTTGACGATGAGGAGGCCAAGGCGTCGCTGGTGGCCTCTCGGGAGGTCCGTTCTCGGGCCGTTGAAGAGGCTTGGGAAGCTGACCGGCGGTGAGAGGCGGCGGAGGAGCGGGCGCGGGAACTCCTGGCCCGTTGCCGCTCACTGGAGGAGCAGGTGGAGCTGCACGAGACGGCCCTTGCGTCGATGAGGGTGGCATCAGGCGACGCAGCAGAGCTCCAGAAGCGGGAGGAGGCGCTGACGCTGGAAGCCGCCGAGCGCGCACGCGAGTACAAACGCCTAGAAACAAGGGAGCGCTTGGTGACGAGGGCGGAAGATGATGTCGCTGCGCGGGAGGCCCGCGTCCTGGAGGAGGTCGTGCGTCGGGTGGCGACGGCGCGCTCGAACCTCGAGCGCGAGTTTGAGGAAAGGCTGGGGTTGATCCGGGCTGAGGCCGAAGGTAGGACCGCTGCCTTGAGGGCCAAGCAGGAGGAGGCGACGAGGCGGGCCGATGCTTTTCAGGCCGCCCTTGAGGTGGTGCAGGAGGAGTTAACTACCTCCCGTGCCGAAGTGCTTCTTCTTCGCGAGCGTGTGGATGAGGCTGAGGCCGTTGCGCGACAGAATGCGGACGAGATGCACCAGTGGCGGGTCCTAGAGCATGAGCACGCCCCCATGCTCATCACGCTCGGGCAGAGAGCCAACACAGCCTTGGGTAACATCTGTGAGGCGGCTGTTGGCGAGCCGCACGCAATTAACTACGCCGGCAACCTTCAGTTCTTCACCGATGTGGTGACTCGACTGGAGGAGCGGTCGGTCAGAGCTGACAGGTTGGTGGAGGAGAGAAGCCGCGCCCTGCTCGGGCGCGCCTTTTCTCGCGTCTTCAGCCATCTCCGGAATATGGACCCTCACTTTGACTTCGACGCAGCCACCGCCCCAGTACCGCAGGCCGTCCGGGACGACCTGGCGCACTGGGTGGAGGACAACGTGGACGCCCTTGTCAGGGCCTTTTCTTCAGACAACGATGGCGTGATCGTGGCTCCTGATGAAGGCGGCGTGGTGGATGGTCCTGACGCTGCTGGCGACGATGCAGAGAGCGACGGCGAGGCCAGCGACGCCAGCGACAATTCAGGAGGTGCCCCTGAGGATGCATTGGGGGGATTTATCCGACTGACTGCGCACCGTTCCTGTTTCCTGCACGAATAGAACTCAGGTTTTGCCCTGACGGTCGTTAGAGCATTTTGGGAGGGGGAGCCCCTCATGTAAAACTTGTGTTATGTGTATTAGTAGATGCTATACCACCCGTACGCCTATGGCTAGTGGCTGGCTAGTTTACCTTTGTCCCGAGCGGGCCCCGAGATAGCCAGCGGAGGGCTGTGGCGTTCCGAGCGTCTCCCGATCGAACCCATAGGATCTGCAGTAAAAGCCTCCTGGGAGGATGTGGCGGCTGCAGTCTGGGCTGCACGCAAGCTAGGCCCGACCCGGCTCGCGAGGGGCTCACGAGGGGAGGCAGCTGAGGCAAAGCGGTAACTGGAACGCTAGAGATTGCTCGAACGAGACTAAACACCCCTTCCCCAAACACACGCAAATCTCGAATTCGAATCCAACTTAAATCCAGCGGGGGAAAGTGACAACCAAAGGCAAAAGCAATCAAAGCAAACCAAAAAAAGCCGCGTCCGGCACCTAGTCTAGTCTTGGACGTCTTCTCACCAACGCGGAGCTAAGTGCTGCCACTGGGCGTGGGAGGGAGCCCTAGGGCCTGAGGCCGGCACCCCTGAGACTCCAGGGCGTGTACAGCACCACTCATTATTACGTGAGAGTGTCACGGGGCGGCGAGCTTCACACGCACTGGGCCTTGTTCACAGGTACCGGCCTTGCTTCATATCGCCAGACGAGGGGCCCGCCTTGCGCCGCACTCTAGTGCCATCGACGACGACCGGAAACCAGGACGCCACCGATGGGGTAAAGCGGTCGCCAGCGGTTCCGCCGACGACCACGGGTCCTCCGCCAGGGGTAGGCCCTGAGGCACCTCCCCAGCGGAGGGCCTACCTCCTGAGAACGCCTTGCTCCGAACGCAGCGGTGGTGATGCTGGATCTCGGCCCCTCTCCTGCAGCCCCCAGCGCCCTCCTCCCGAGGGGTAGGAGACTGCGGGAATGGGGCAGCCGCTTGCTGTGGTGACCTGCACCTCCTGCGATTCATGGTTAACGTATACCTGCTCCTGAGGAATTAGCGGTACCCGATAATCGTCGCCTCCAGCGTGGCCGATGGGGCCTTCACGGGGCTCTTGGAAGAGCTCAGCTTATGCCGCCTCATCCCCCCAGCCTGGGCTGAGGAGCGAGCCTTGTTCTCCTTCGTGATGGTGCCCTTGGTCCATCATGTGGGGCATGTATTCTTCTGGGGCCGTCATCCCGAAGGCCGCGCCATAGTGCTCCGCGTGCCATGCGGTTTTGCTTGGAGCGCCCACCTGGGGGTGGTAGCGCGGCGGCCCACTGGGGCCGTGGGTCGCGACGAGTCCTTCGCTGGCCAGGAGCGGAGGCAGCGCTGCCGCTGGCCCGGTGCTAGTAGCTTCGCTGGTGTTGGAGTAGCCTTGGGGCCCGTGGCTGCGTGTGGAGCCCCTACGCGGGCTGCCCTGGACCTGAGGTGGGAGCTGGGTGCAGAAGGGATGAGCCCCCAAGGCGGCAAAGCCCAGGAGCTCTACCACCCGCTCTAGCAGTACGTCGCGGCCGCCTTCTAGTAGCCTGCACTGCGGTAGCTCCCGGGCCACCGTGAGCGCGGCCCTCGAGTTCGCCTGCTCCCGGCGGGTGTACGGTGTCGCAGCCGCGGCGTGGTTGGAGGCCCTTGCAGCCGACCGCGCCTGCCGCGGCATGAGAGTTGTCGAAGCCTGTCCACGTCGCCCGCGGCCCGCAGTGCCCTGCGGACCGTGAGCTGCCTGGGGCATGGGGTCGCCCAAGGCGAGCGGCTCTGCGTGGGCGGGCCAAGCCGCCCAGGGACCAGGGTTGCCTGCCTAGTCGCCGGTCATGATGAGGACGATGCGACGGGACATGAAATGGCAGGAGGTGGATCCCGGCGCACCCCTACGTGGCGCGCCAAATGTCGGATTTCGGGTTCCGGCAGACCCTTGAGGTTCGAACACTGGGGTGCACACGGAATCTTGCCTTCTACCTACCTGCACCCCGCCGCCTCGCTAGGATCTAAACTACGAAAGGAACAGCACAAGAGACACAAGGTTTATACTAGTTCGGGCCACCATTGTGGTGTAATACCCTACTTTAGTTTGTGGGGTCGTGAATTGCCTCTTGGCTGATGGTGATGAACAATACAAGGAAGAACAGCCTTGCAAGGGTCTGTTCTTGGCTGGTGCGATGAACTGCTAGGGGGAGTTCAGTCGCCTCTCTCTATCTCTGTCATTTGTTCTCTTGTTATCTTTCTGCATACCTCTACCCTGTGGGGGACTAGTCCTATTTATAGGCAGAGGCCTTGGGCCTCTTCCCAAATATTGAGCGGGAAGGGCGCCAACAATTGGCCATTTTGATGGGGAACATATGGTACACTTATCCTGACTAAAGTTGGTCCTCGCCTGTCAAAGGCTCTGGTGGTGACGCCGGCTTGGGCTCCACAATGACTTCCTTCCTCCCGTTGGACTGGTCTTGGTCTCGTTGCAACGAAATGGACGTCTTTGCTTGATGCTCTCGCCTGCGCTTGCTCCCTTTGCACCAAAGAGGAAAGGAGGACACTGCGCGGGCTGGCGCCCTTGGTCGTCATGGCTTGCATCATGGGCACCTCGTGAGGTACCCCGCCTTGATCTCTCCGCCACCTCGCGAGCCAGCCTGATGAGGCCGTGCCTGAGGAAGCTCCCTGTCGTCCGCCCCGCGAGGCTTGGCCCCTCGCGAGGGTCTTGAGCTCGTGTTGATGAAGATGGGCCGGGATGGGCCCCCCTTTGAGCCACGCCGCAGGCCGCAGGCAGGCAAGTCTGGGGACCCCAGTTCCCAGATGCCGACAGCGTCGGTTTCCAGCTCTTTGCTAACCAAGGCCATATGCCACCCACCGCCCTCCAAACTATACCCATCACCTGGCCCTTCGCGGTCTGGGGGCTTGACATGGTTGGACCCCTTAAAGGAGGAACCCACAAGCAAAAATACCTACTGGTCATGGTGGATAAATTCACCAAACGGATAGAGGCCAAGCCTGTTAAGACGGCCGAATCCGGACCGGTGGTAGACTTCATATCAGGGGTCGTACACCGTTACGCCGTCCCCCACAGCAACATCACTGATAACAGCACAAACTTTACGGCCGACGAGGTCAAACTCTGGTGCAAAAACATGGGCATCAAGCTCGACTATGCTTCAGTCTATCACCCACAAACTAACGGTCAAGTCGAGCGAAGAAATGGTCTAATTATGAGCGGCATTAAACCCAGATTAGTGCGGTCGCTCAAGGAATCTAACACGCACTGGGTAGAGGAGCTCGACTCCGTACTCTGGGGGCTGCGGACCACGCCGAATCGCACCACCGGATTCACATCATTCTTTATGGTATACGGCGCAGAGGCAGTTCTGCCCTGCGACATAATTCATGACTCACCTCGCGTGCGCATGTACGAAGAAAGAGAAGCCGAATTCGATCGGCAGGACAGTTTGGACGCCTTGGAGGAGGAGCGTGACGTGGCAAAATCCCGTTCCGCATTCTATCAACAGCAGGCTCGAAGATATCAAAGCAGAGAAGTACGGGCCAAAACTTACAATGTTGGCGAGTTAGTTCTACGCCTGCCAGACAAGAAAAAGGACAAACTCAAGCCCAAATGGGAAGGTCCCTTTATTATTGACCAATTCCTGACTGGTGGAGTGTACCGTCTGCGATATGCATCGGATAACCGACTCAAGCCGAACCCATGGAACGCAGCTCGTCTCCGAAGATTCTACGCCTAGCGCCGGACTCTGTGTTCGTCTCCTTCCTCTGTCTATTTTTTACACATTAGCTATCTTATATTTCTCTCCTTCTCCCTCCCCTTCTCTTACAGCCCTTAAGGGCTCGTTCGCCCTTGTTCTCACATAATTGACGCGCTATCCGCGCTCATTATACCTGGGGGCTTCTTTAACAGAAGCTTATTTATACAGGCTTCATGCCCAACACATGTGTCACACTTCCGCATGTACCTTTTATTCACCATTATATGCATCGATATGACTTAAGTTTTGGCCAAGCTGGGTTGCCTAGATCCTGTGCTTACCCCTACGTTCCCTATTGTTCGGCTAGGCGGTAAAGGGAGCACCTCTATGATTGTTACTGCCGGGTCAGCCGGATGTGTACCTCAGACTGGGTGAAGCCGAAAGCTAGCGTTCTTAAGGGAATATTCGGTCGGTGAACTAAAGATGATTCCTCACTTGTTTATTTATCTGCCCCCAGATGCTTTTCTGCTTTTTTTGCAGTTCGGACATGCACTTTAGGGCATGCCTCCCAGGGAAAGGAACCCCTAACGGAACTATTCTCCCTGGAATATGTTTCTTACTAACCATGTAATATAACATAACTAGTTGGGCACTTGTCTGTTCAAGCACTAATGACCCCTACGCCTGGTCTCCATGCATGCCCCGGTTCTTACATAACCGCGAGGATATTCGGACACACTCCGGACTATCGGGTCCCGCGGTTGAAGCGAAAAGGTCCGCCATGACAAACGATCTACAAACCGGCTAGATGGCATTTTACATGTCATCTTAAATTACATAGTCAATTTGACTGAGCATATTCCTCTTCAATACCATCCAACAGGCTGTCTAGTTTACAGTCCTGTTGGGAATATTTGGCGGCCATCTCTATTTGGCCGTACACTAAACTCACAGGGATCTCCTTCCCATCAGCCCCCACAGGTCCGACCTCGGCCATGTGGTCTGGGTCAGCCTTTGTGTACCGCGTCTTCACCATGGCCCAGGCCTCCCTGGCGCCTTGACGGCAGGCCGATATCTTCCATAATCGGAAGTGCCGCCGCACTCCCTTAAGCCTCTCTGCAAGCTCTCCAAGGCCTTTGGGCATGGAGACAGATGGCCACAAGGCCTGGGCGACGCCTTTCATCACCTGCCGAACTCGTTCGTGCAGTTGCAAGAGCTCGGGAAGAAGGTCACCCATAGAACCGGGCATTTCCTTTGCAGGACGACCTGTGAGCATACCTACAGACATAACTCTATTAGTCGACTTCCTCGCCGAACTCTTTTTCATAGTTCGTTCAAGCACTTACTAAAAATGCCGCGTCGAAGCCGTCGATTCTCCTTCATGGAGTCCGACAGCTGGGCACGAACATCCTTTAGTTCCTCGCCCAGCTGGATGTTGGCATCTTGAAGATTATTCTTCTCCTGCCTCACCCTCGTAAGCACACTCTCGCCGGCCTTCAACCGGCGCAAGAGTTGTTGCTTGTCCGGATCTACTCCGGCGCCATCTACAATGATATTGTAAGATTTGCACACACGCCGCACTTCACAACATCCTTAGTGTATATTACCAGAGGAGGTCTCCTTGGCCTCCCCTGCCGCGGCTAGTGCGGCCTCAAGTTGAGATTTGCACTCTTCCAGCTCCTGGGACAGTTGGGTATTCTTTTTTGTAAGATCCTGCATAACAAATGATCCTTAAATCAGTTATTCTAACTGTTTCAAGTCTCGGGGGCTACTGATATATATAACCACCAAATTTTCTCACCCGTATGTCTTTCACATACTGCTCCGTGGCTCTGGCTAGACCATTTTGAGCGGCACGGAGGTACGCATCTCCCGAATTGAAGGCATCCAATGCCTCTTGGGAGAAACAAGCGTCACGAAGAGCTGTCCGATGACGCCTGTGATTCATGGCACTCTCCACCTCGGAATTGGTGGCGGACAGTCTGTCCACATCCTCTGTCGGAGGAGCGTCCGATGCACGCCTAGTGTTCCCCTCTGCTTCTGGACCTGGCTTTGGAGCCTGGCTGGTGGAGGCTCGATTGGCACACTCTCCGGATATAGTCCGGCGAGCCCTCTTTTTCCTAAAAAAAGGAGAACACGGGCGTTAGTATGCATCGTAAGAATAATACCTTGGAATAAGGCAGCGCGCCTTACTGCTGCGCCGGTGCCTCGATCCGGACTGCGTGTCTCTTTAGCCTACCCGCCCTCGCGGTCCCTTGTTGGCTAGTCACCGCAGGCTCGGCATCCCACCTCGAGACCCTCCCCTGCAAAACACCGTTGGTACACGGTGATAAAAAATAAGCACGGATGGATCATCTTCGGAGTATTAGGACTTCGGTCTCAATTACTTGTGAGGCGGGGAGCAGTCCAGGATAATCGGCCGTAATAGCCACCAAGGCATTGTCGATGCTCAGTTGGTGAAATACCCCATCGATCAGCTCCACGGATATGTCTGGATCCTCTTGGGAGGCCAGATCGAGGGACCGTTCCGGATCCTCGGGTTGTGGAGGAGGGCTGTTTATATCCTTTACGGCCCGGCGCAATTCCTGCGTCGAAATCACAAGATAAGGTACTTAACTATGGGAATATGGAACGGATGGGCAATAAGAAGTGTCCGCTTACCCAGCTTGGAGGATTTTTCATAGAAAATCCGCCCTGTGGATTGGCGCGGAGGAACTCCTCCTCTTCTCCCTTGTACAATGTGGACAAGATCTTCGTCAGAGCGGCAACCGATCCCGGCCCCTTACGACGGCAGCGGGTGGCATCATCCTCCCCATTGAAATCCCACATGGGGTGGCCTCTATATTAAAGCGGCTGCACCCCCCGCATAATGCATATGGCCATGACCCCGATCATGGTCAGTCCTGAATGAGCTAACAACCTTATCTCGCTTATCAGGTAAAGGACGTCCTTGTCGTTTTCCCTCTGAGGGCTCCATGGACGCCAGCTTAGACGCTTCTTCAAAGGAGCATTATTGAACTCAGGGAGGCCGATCCGAACAGGGTCCGGCAGGGGGACATCTTCTATATAAAACCATTCTGAAGGCCAGTCTTCAGACGCGTTCCTTGGGGTTCCGGATAGATATCCGGTCCCGGTGATGCGCCATAGTTCGGCTCCGCCCAAAAACAGCTCGTAAAGGGCTACGAAGCCCGCAATATGCAATATGGAGGCAGGCGTAAGGTTGTGCAACTGGAGGCCGTAGAACTCCAGGAGCCCCCGGAGAGACGGATGAATTGGAAATCCGAGCCCACTTATAAAATAAGGGACAAGGCATACCCGCTCTCCCTTGGAGGGACTGGGGACGCTCTTCGCTTGCTCTCCGCCATTATAGGTGGCAAGCCCGACTCGAACCGGGACCATGAAGGCCGGGGGAAGGAATCCATTGGTTTGGAGCATCACTAACTCGCTGTGCGGGACGGAACATCTCTCCCAACCTCCAGGCTGAGGGCTGGGAGGGCGAGAGGAGGAGCTGCGTCGACTGGCCATGATGGAATGGATCTCTGTCGGATGCGCTCCGATGAATGCTCGCAAAGGGAAGATGGTGTGATTCGGATCTAAATCCTCGTCTCTTTTATAGGCAGCTCATTTGCGCAGCTAGCGGGTTAAATGTAAAAACACCCTGGCTTTTCGCATTCGTTTGACACATGGAAGACGGCCATTATTGGGCATGGAAGCCAAGGAGCGCAATATTCACGAGAAGCCGGACACTATTCAACAGGTACACGGAATTTGGAGAAGAACCCGCCTTGCAATGCCGCAGACAATCTGCACGCCGGACTCATCGTCATTGAAGCCTGGTTCGGGGGCTACTGAGGGAGTCCTGGATTAGGGGGTGTCCGGATAGCCGGACTATAACCTTCGCCGGACTCCTGGACTATGAAGATACAAGATTGAAGACTTCGTCCCGTGTCCGGATGGGACTTTCCTTGGCGTGGAAGGCAAGCTTGGCTATACGGATATGTAGATCTCCTCCCATTGTAACCGACTCTGTGTAACCCTGACCCTCTCCGGTGTCTATATAAACCGGAGGGTTTTAGTCCGTAGGACGAACAACAATCATACCATAGGCTAGCTTCTAGGGTTTAGCCTCTCTGATCTCGTGGTAGATCTACTCTTGTACTACCCATATCATCAATATTAATCAAGCAGGAGTAGGGTTTTACCTCCATCAAGAGGGCTTGAACCTGGGTAAAAACATCGTGTCCCTTGTCTCCTATTACCATCCGCCTAGACGCACAGTTCAGGACCCCCTACCCGAGATCCGCCGGTTTTGACACCGACAGCCGACATGAACGAACCGTCAGCATCCGACTCCTTGAGGTTGGGCGACATCTCCGGCCGCTTTCCAGCCATCGCCACGACCCGGTCAAGGAGACGCTTCTCAGCTGCGATCACGAGGGACTCGGCTAGCCGAATTCTCTCCGCCGCACAGGCGGACGACTTCTTGTAATCGCCGGCTACAGTCAGAATTCCCTTGGTACTCGGCATCTTCATCTTGAGGTAGGCGTAGTGGGGAATCGCCATGAACTTGGCTAGAGCAGGCCGGCCAAGTAGCGCATGGTTGGGGCTTTCAAGGTCAACCACCTCAAACCAGACCTGCTCTCGGCGAAAGTGATCTTTGTCCCCAAAGATGATGTCTATCTGAATCTTGCCGATTGGTGAGCAGGAAAGGCCTGGAACTATGCCGTGGAAGATGGTCCGGCTGGACTAGAGCTGTTACTGCTTGATTCCTAAATTTTCCATAGTATCCTTGTACAAGATGTTGATGTTGCTGCCGCCGTCTATCAGAACCTGGGAGAAACGAGCGGCTCGCTTATCTATGGCGAAAGTGGCATCCAAAACCAGGGCATAGGAGCCGGGTTTAGGCATCACCTCTGGGTGATCTGCTCTGCTCCAGCTGATGGGTTTCTCTGACCAATGCATGAACTCTGGGGCCTTGGTCGCTACTGCATTCACTTCCTATTGTTGCTGCCATCTGCTGCGCCGGTCATCAGCTACACTGGTGAATATGACATATGCTCTGTGCTCTTCTGGGAACTCATCTTGTATGGCTTCGATTGGCCTGGCTGCCGGCTGCTGGGGTGGAGGAGGAGGCAGCTGCCCAGCAGGCGGGGGAGGCAGGAGGCCGTCGCCCTTGGCGATCCTGGTGAGCCAATGACACTTCCGAGTAGTGTGGTTTGAGGGCTTCGCGCCGCTATGGAACTTGCAGGGTGCATCCAAAGTCTGCTCGTATGAGAAAGACGGCAGCCAATTGGGCTTGCCGCCATTCTGCCGCTTGGGAGGAGCCTGCCCTTCTGGCGGTTGGTCTTCGACTGTCGCCACCTGCCGGCTGGTGGAAGCCGGCTGTGGGGCTTTGCGCTTGTGGTCCCTCTGCTATTGACGCCGTCCAATGTCTCCAGCCGGAGTTCTGAGAGTTTGAGGGGCCACCTTGCCGGATGCATTTACTTGGATCTCCGCCTTCATGGAGGAGTCGGCCGTGGCGTACTTATCTGCTATGATCAGCAGCTCGTCGAGGGTCGCCGGCTCGTCGCAGAGAAGCTTGTGCTTGAGGAGAGTGCCCTCTCGGCACCCGGCAGTGAAGTACTCGATGGCCTGCACTTCGTGCACGCCCTCGCAAGAGTTGCGGAGCTCGGCCCAGCGCGTGAGGTAGTCGCGAGTCGACTCATCGGGACCTTGTACGCATAAGGAGAGCTGGCGAGGCTTGGGCGGCCGCTTGTAGGTGTTGGTGAAGTTGCGGACGAAAGCGTCGGTGAAGTCGATCCAACTGTTGATGCTCCGGGGCTTCAAGCTGTTCAGCCATGTTCGGGCTGTGCCTTGGAGCATCAGCGGAACATATTACACGGCAACTCGCTTGTTGCTGTTTGCTATGTTGACGGCTGTGGCGTAGTCGACCAGCTAGTCCTCCGGCTTCACGGAGCCGGTGTATTTGGGCGTATCCCTCGGGAGCGTGAACCCCTTGGGGAAGGGCTCGTCACGTATGCGGCGGCCGAAGCAAGGCGGACCCAACTCATCTTCTTCTTCTAGCGCCAGGAATCGGTTGAGGCGGTCGATCCAGTGGCGGGCATCGTTTTCTCCGATTCCTTCTCGGCGGCCAAGGCGGTCGCCGAGTGTCGGGTGATCAACAGGCAACGGGGAGACGCGCCTTTCCCTGCGAGGGGGAGGAGGCGGACACTCGTCCCGCCGTTCCACTGCTCTTGGACGGCCATCTTGGTCGCGCTCTATGGAGAGCCGAGTCCGACTGCGGCTGGCAGTCAGCCCCTTGTCCTTCCCACCTCGGACGCCACCAGTCGGCGTACGAGAGGTCGCACCTTGATCCCGGCGGTGAGGCAGATCGTCGTGCTGCCGGCGCGGCACCTCGGTGCGGCAGCCGGCTTCGTGCTGCTCGGCGGCCGCGTCAAGGAGTCGCTGGACGCGCTCCGCCATCTGGCGTCACTCCTCACCCTCGAACTTGTCCAGCTCTTCCGCTGTTGCTCGGGCGGCTCGGATGTTCTCCGCAGGTATTGCGTAGACGGGGCGACATTTTGGACCGAACGATTATTTTTATGTCATACTTATGACACTTCTATGACGATAGTTGTGTCAAAACCCGGTATCATCATAGATGTGGTGGGCTCCTACTTCTATGACAAAAAATCATGACAGAAAATGGGCTTTTCGTCCTGGGCGGGCCGGAGACACAGCTGCATGACATTCTTTGGGCTGTCCATGACGGAAAAAACCATGGTAGAAGCGAGGGCAAGGAAAATTTCAGGGAGTTCCCGGTTACGGTGGGTGGTCGGGGGCCGAGCGATGCGCATTTCTCTCATACACGTACGCACGTGTGTGCGAGGCGTTGGCTGTAACTGAACCCGAGTGAGGCGTTGGGCCCTAACTGAACCCGAGCGATTGCATTGCAGGCTACGTGTTACTGAACCCGAGCGATCGAGCGATTCCTTCGCTACTGCCACAACTAGGAAAAGGGCTATAGATGGTATGGACACTAATGGCGCACCTGTCAGGTGGTGCGCCATTAGTATATACTAATGGCGCACCATGTTCTGGTGCGCCATTAGTGCGGAAGACACTAATGGCGCACCAGGCACATGGTGCGCCACTAGTAACAATTTTTTTAAAAAATTTCCAAACATTCTAATGGCGCACCGTGGCACAGTGCGCCATTACTAGTTTAAACTAGTAATGGCGCACTGTGCCACGGTGCGCCATTAGAATATATACTTTTTTTTATTTTTTTGCAAAACTTCTAATGGCGCACCAGAAGCAGGTGCGCCATTAGTAACCTGGGACCAACAAGATATTTTGGACAGCCCACCTACCCACTCACTTTCCCCACTTCATTCTCTCCACCTCCTCCCCCAAGCTTTTCTCGGCTGCCTCCTCCTCCTCACCTCATTTGCACCATAGATTCATCCAAATTAAGTGGTTAAATTACCTTTTTTGATAGGTAAGTAAGGGGGTAAGCTATCTTTATGTTGTTCTCCCTCTCCAACAACGTGCACATGCACTTTTTGTGGCCTAGCTAGATCTATGTATGTTCGTGGTGTTGCATATGTTTGTGGTGTTGCATATATGTTTGTGTTTGCAGGTACCGGTATTTGAAATGCAATAGTTGCCAATATTTTGCCGGAATGTTGATACATTTCCGTTTCGGCGAGAATTTTGGCACTATGCATTCTTTTTGGTCCTATTTTTAGGGAAAGTCATGCAAAAAAAAATCTTGGTTCTAAAATATCGTTTTGCTCTACCCCGCAGGCGACCATGGTCCGCACGATGACCGAAGGCATCGTGAATAGGTTTTTAAGCTCCGCGAAGGCCGAGATGCTTCAAAAGAACGAGACGAAGATAAGATGTCTGTGTCGAAGATGCAAGCTGAAGAGCCTTATTGCGGACCCGGATTCCGCGCAGGTGCGGGACCACCTGCTCTTGCGTGGTTTCATGGATGGCTATCGGTGGCAAGGTGATGAAGATGACTATGAAGTCGTCCATGGGGGCCGGGCGCCAAGAAATGAGCAAGACTCGGGCGGGCGAGAAGACGAAGAATCTCCAGGACATGATCACGACGGTGATGCTGCACACAGTCATAGTGTAGAAGATGCAGGACATGATGATGAGGAAGATGCCGGAGCAGACGAAGGGCATGATCATGAAGATGAAGATGCCGGCGGAGCAGACGACGATGGACCATCGATGGGCTGGGTGCAGGATCCTCAGGTTCAAGAGCTGCTTCTCAAGCAGACAGATAACGCAAGAGCTGCCGCCCGAGAGAAAGCCAAGCTGGATCAACTGGAGATAGACGCGGTTACGCCATTGTATGAAGGATGCATGCCCGAGGATACCCGCTTGAAAGTAACGCTCATGGCTTTGGAGATGAAGGTAAAACACAAAATGACCGACGCATGCTTCGACGAGAACATGTCATTCTGGCACGAACGTCTTCCCAAGGGGAACAAGTGCCCGACCAGTTTTGAGGAGGCGAAGAAAATCGTGTGTCCTCTGGATTTACCGCACGTGAAATACCATGTGTGCGTGAACAATTGCATCATTTATTGGGACGAGCACGCGGAGTCTACCATATGTCCGGTGTGCGGCGTCACTCGATACAAGAAGAGGAAGAAAGCTCCTCGAAAAGTGGTGTGGTACTTTCCAATCACTCCTCGTCTGCAGCGGTATTTCGCGGACCCTAAGGTAGCAAAGCTCCTGCATTGGCACACGGATATGGAGGAGAAGAAGCGAGAAGATGACGCAAATGATCCGGAGATAAATAAAAAAGACAAGATGCTGAGTCACCCAAAGGTTGCGAGCCAGTGGCAAGCGTTGAACTTCGAACACCTAGAATTTGGGAAGGATCCAAGGAACATCATGCTGGGCGCGAGCACCGATGGAGTCAATCCATTTGGCAGCCAGAGAAGCACACATAGCAACTGGCCTGTGTTTGTGTGGATGTACAACCTTCCCCCCTGGTTGTGCATGAAGAGGAAGTACATTCACATGAGTATGCTAATTGAAGGGCCGAAACAACCAGGGAACGACATCAATCTGTATCTGGGGCTGCTGAAAGAGGAGCTAGACACGCTGTGGAAAACGCCAGCCAATACGTGGGACGCCGCAGAGAAAGAATATTTCCCTATGAGTGCCACACTGCTCATGCCGGTGCACGACTATCTCGATTACGGATATCTCGCGGGGCAGGTGGTCCACGGATTTTCTGGATGCGTCGGGTGCATGGATGACACAACGTATTGCCAGCTAGATAGAGATCTTGGGTCTCTGAAAACCGTGTTCATGGGACATCGAAGGTGGCTTCGTGATGATGACCCGTGGAGAAAACGCAAGGATCTGTTCGATGGTGAAACCGAACCCCGAAGACGCCTGCGTACGAGGAGCGGCAAGGAAATAGACCAACTGTTGAAAAATTGGAAAGATTGCCCACTGCCGGGAAAGAATCAAAAGGCGCCAGAGCCGCTGCTGAAGGTATGGAAAACGAGGTCTGTTTTCTGGGACTTGCCGTACTAGAAGATCCATCGTGTGCCTCACAGCCTTGATATCATGCATATCACGAAGAACGTGTGCGAGAGTCTGCTTGGTACCCTGCTCAACATGGCAGAGAGGACCAAAGATGGGCCGAAAGAAAGGGCAGACTTGAAATCAATGGGCATCAGGGAGGAGCTTCACGCTAATGATCATGATGATGATGATGATAATGATGATGAGGCGAAGAAGGACACGGGAAGTCGTCGCAAAGGCAAAAAGGCCAAGAAGACCAGAAATGACTACCCTCCCGCGTGCTTCACTCTAAGTCAGGAGGAGATCGAGCAGTTTTTCACCTGCCTCGTAGGAGTAAAACTTCCTTACGATTACGCGGGGAAGATAAGCAGATACCTAGACCCAGCGAAGCAGAAGTTCAATGGGATGAAGTCTCACGACTGTCACGTGCGTATGACGCAGATACTTCCAGTTGCAATCCATGGGATCATGGACGCGCGTCCGTGAAATGCTATTTGGCCTATGCAACTTTTTCGACGTCCTCTCTCGGAAGTCGGTTGGCGTGAGGCAACTCAGAAGGCTACAGGAAGAGATCGTGGTGATACTATGCGAGCTTGAGATGTACTTCCCGCCCGCATTCTTCGACGTTATGGTGCATCTGCTGGTCCATATCGTGGAGGATATCATCCAACTCGGGCCGACATTCCTGCACAGCATGATGTCGTTCGAAAGGATGAATGGTGTCATCAAAGGATATGTTCGCAACATGTCACGTCCAGAGGGAAGCATAGCCAGGGGCTTCCTGACCGAAGAGTGCATCTCCTACTGCATGAATTATCTAGGCATCAAGGACCCCATTGGTCTGCCCGTCAACAGGCACCTCGGCAGGCTCGCTGGATGGGGTCACCGTGAGGGTCCCCGCGAAATGCATGTCGACTTCGAGCGTCGACTCGCCGACTTTGAAAGAGCAAACCTAGTCACGCTACAACACATAGACGTGGTCGATCCTTGAGTGGTAGAGCACAAAACCTTTATTGAGAAGACGTACAATGACCGAGGCCAACAGAGGACGGACGGAGATATAATCAAAGAGCACAACTCATGTTTCACGCGTTGGTTCAAGCAGAAGCTTCTGTCATACCCTTTACATGAGGATTCTTCCGCGGAAGAACAACTCATATTCGCCTTGTCACAGGGCTCCGAGCACAACCTGATGACCTATGAGGCGTACGATATCAACGGCTACACATTCTACACCGAGGACAAGGACATGAAGAGCGATGGTTATCAGAACTCCGGGGTAACGATGGAATCCTACACCGGTAACGACAAGGACAGATACTACGGAAGGATCGAGGAGATCTGGGAGCTGAGCTACGCTGGAGAAAAGGTCCCCATGTTTCGTGTCAGATGGGCCAAGAGCATCCTAAAAGAAGACCGGTATTTCACCACCATGGTTATACCCGAAGCCAAGTCCAAGACCGCGGGCGCAAACGTCACCGCGAAAAATGAGCCATGGGTACTGGCTTCCCAAGTGGACCAATGCTTCTTCATTACCGACCCGTCAAAGCCCACTCGTGTTGTCGTGAGGAGAGGCAAAAGGAAGATCATCGAAATGGATGGAGTAGCCAATGAGCAAGACTTCGACAAGTACGGCGACCCGAAGATCGAACATGACGACAAAGATTAAGTAGCAGTATACACCACAAGAAGAAGCAGGACCACCCTACCTAAAGGACGTCCGTTCCACAGAAGAACTCCATTTGCGAAAAAGAAGGGCAAGAAGATTGTGAACAGATAGCTAGCTAAGATCGATTGTATTTAAATCATAGTCTTCATTTCTCGATTGTATTTCATGGGCACTTTTTGAACTCATGAATGTTTTTAAATTTCATGGACACTCGATCTCGATCCCCCTCCATCTCGATCGCTATCCCACCTCGCCAGATCCGGTCCCCCACTCCACCATTGCCGACGACCCACCGCACCCTCCCCCGCTCCACCGGCCACCGCCGCCGACCCCCGGCCCGCACCCTCCCCCACTCCACCACCGCCGACGACCCCCCACACCCTCTCCCCCGCACCCTCCCTGGCCCGCTCCACCATCACAAATGAATGCAACTAAAATTGCAAATAAAAATTGATTATATTTTCAAATAACAAATTTGATGAAAAAATTTCATATTCATAAATATTTTCAAATAACAAATTTGATGATATTTTTTAAAAAATTATTACTATTTTTATAAAAAAATATTACTGTTATGATTTAAACAAGTTTGAACATATTTAAACAAAAATAAATATCGAAGAACATTTTAAATGCATAAAATGAAAAATTGGGGAGCCTGGGAATCAAACCCAGGACCTCCTAGTGTGTCTGCTGCGTGCCGACCAATCGGGCTAGTGGGCGTGTTCTGATGTAGATAGGGTTAGGTTGTATATAACCTGACCAGTCGTACTTATGGCGCACTACGGGCAGGTGCGCCATTAGAACCCTCCCCCCACACCACCTATTCACCTCGCACTGTGGCCTCCCTCCCTCCCTCGCCAGATTCCCCAACCGCCGCCGCCCCTCCGTCCGCCGCAGCCGCCCACGCGCCCCCGCCGCCTCCCTCTCCCCTTCCTCCCCCTCAAGCGCCGCCGCCCCCTCCGTCTGCCGCAGCCCCCACGCGCCCCCGTCGCCTCCCTCTCCCCTTCCTCCCCCTTGAGCGCCGCCTCCCCCCCGAGCGCCGCCTCCCTCGCCTCCCTCCCTAACCCTCGGAGCCGCCTGAGACTTGGAGCCTCGGCACCGCCCCACGTCCACCAGGAGAGGAGGCCCCACGTCCACCAGGAGAGGAGGCCCGCGACCTCGCCGCTGTCTATCCCGCCCTCCCCCAAGCTCGTCGTCTCCGCCCTCCGTCCTCTCCGCTCCGGCCACCACCTCATCGTGGTCAGGTAACCCTCCTCCCTCTGCCTCTCTTCCTCCTCTCCTCCCTCCAGGCCATGCCCTCTTCTTGTCTCTATTGCTAGGTTTAGGTCAAATCCATCTCTAATTTAGGTCAAATTAGGTTCAAAAAATTGCTAATTTTGGTCAGCAACCCATCAGTTCTATGCTGAGAATGCCCTGTAGATGCAATAATATTTTAATCATGATCAAATATAACTGCACCCATAAACAGAACCATTTGCATAATAGGTATGTGTTTCCCTCTTCAGTGAAGGGAATTAAATGGTCTAAACCACTTGGCTAGTGTGGTCAGTAACCCAAGGCCAAGGGTCTTTTATTTTAGGCAGGCAAGAGCTTCAATCCAAAAGCATTTGCTGTGGACTCCACTCAAAAGCCATTACTCAAAGTTCAGCTAGCACTAAAAAGGCTACTCCTAGTAGAAGTGTTGAATTAAACAAAGTATTTCCACTGGAACAACTATGTATGTTTTCAATGAGACTGTGCATGCTCTTTGTTTCGTGCAATCTAGTGTCGTACTGCCATCACAAAGTACATGACAAAACTAACAACACAGATGGCTTGTTGAAGTATCCTAAGGTTATAGGATGATATTAAACAAAACAAAACTATAAGCTAGGAATGAGTAGTCCTCTTTGAATCTCTTCAACCCAGCTTCTCTAGATGGTGCTATCCCTCTGAAATGCTTGTTGTATGGTTACGTCATGTTTATCTAGACTATATGTTATAAGAGCAAGTATAAGAGCAAAAGTTCAGTAGTGTGAATAAATCAGTACTAATTCATTTGCTGATCAAGATGTTTGATTGTTTTCCTCTTGTTGATTGTTTGGTCAAAGCTGTCATGTTCTATTCAGGTGGACAGAGCTGTATAGGATTGTTCAAAATATAAGGG
>CAJFDF010000519.1:58966-72008 GCA_904067115.1 Aegilops sharonensis
CCTCTGAAATGCTTGTTGTATGGTTACGTCATGTTTATCTAGACTATATGTTATAAGAGCAAGTATAAGAGCAAAAGTTCAGTAGTGTGAATAAATCAGTACTAATTCATTTGCTGATCAAGATGTTTGATTGTTTTCCTCTTGTTGATTGTTTGGTCAAAGCTGTCATGTTCTATTCAGGTGGACATAGCTGTATAGGATTGTTCAAAATATAAGGGCTGAGCTCAAGGAGCACAGCAGCAGCTGTCAGTAGTTACACACTTGCACTGCATCTATGATAGTTGGATCCAATATATTTCCTACTGTATTTGACTAGTGTTTAGGTCAACAGCAATCCATGATTTTTTTTAGTTAACAGCAATCCATGATTTTTAGGTAACAGCAACCCATGATTTTTAGTTATAAGCAATCCATGATTTTTAGTTAACAGCAATCCATGATTTTTTGGATGTCGGATGCGCTGTATGTTGCTACTGCTACTTGTTGGTGGGGCACTGGTGCTACTGCTAGTCTGCTACTTGTGCTGGATGTGCTACTGCTAGTTCGCTGCTCGTGTGTTGTTGTTAGTTACTTCGGTTGCTCGTTGGCTTCTGCTAGTGCTAGGCTGCTAGTAGTTCTGTAGTGTAGTTGCGGCTGCTCTATTGTGTCATATACAGATATGCTCATGTAGTCATGTGTGCTGCAGATTTATTGGATCTGTGGACTGTGGCCAACCATTTTGATTCTAACTGAACATTTTCAAGCTACTGGTTGTTGGTGCTGTTTTTTCTTGCAGCTGGTCATGCTCTGCTGCTGCTGGTTGCTGGTATACTGGTGCGGTGGTGCTCTGTACTGTGTTTCCTTGTGCTATGCTGCATTGTTGCTTGCTGCTATACATAGTGTGTTGTTTTGTGCTCTGCTGCTGCTAGTTAGTTGTGTTGTGCTGCTGAACTGCTGTTTACTTAGTGCTTACTTGTGATGTGCTGCTATAACTATTTAGCAAGTGTTTAAAGCTTTAATTCATTAATTGTGCTGGTGATGTGCTGCTGCTAGTTGTGTTGTCAGTAGTCACTGGACTACTTGTGATATTATCTACCTATTGCATTGCTTGTTTGCTACTCTGCTTTGCTTGCTTATTTAGTTTGGAGAAGCAAGGAATGAGGAGAAAGCCTTTTCATCCATATGAAAGTAGAGGCACATTGTGGTGCTAGTTTGCTGGGTTTTGTCTCCGACCATTGTGTCATGATGAATTTGCAGGTACCCTGAGAGGCCCTTGAGTTTGCCGGAATGTCGATTAACTTCTGTTCCGGCAAATTCGAGTACTCCATATGTCCTATTTTCAGCAAAGGTCATGCTGAAATTTTCCGTGAATTTTAGCATGACTTTGCTAAAAATAGGACATATAGGGTACTTGAGACTAATGCATGGGCCGGGGTATCTTAGTACTTAGTTAAGTAGGATCAATTGCCCCTTTATTCTTGCTGCATTAAACCGTAGGTGGCAATAGAGCCAAGTGGTCTTTCCTTTTAAGTGTGGTACCTTTTTGTTTTGCTAATGTGTACTAGGTGCTCCCATCTTCTGTGTCATTGTTACCCTAATTTATAGTCCAGTACAATTGGACTTTCAGTACAGCCTGTTATCGTTCATGTCTTATGATCTGTTGTAAGGGTACTAATTGGTCTCTTCTGCTGCTTATCAGAGATGGGGGGTAGCAGCCGTCGCCGCTCTGCCACACCGCAGTACGAGTTGGATGCTTCCGAGTTCTTCAATATCATACTTGGGACTTCAGTATCATCCATGACGCAGGTATATAAAATGAGAGATCTCCCCTTCACCCATCTCATTATGATATATGTTGTTTGCTACATCACTCATTGTCCCAAACTGCAGAGGCTGCCTGACAGTTTTATGAACATGCTGGGTGAAGATCCGCCAAATAATGTGAAGCTGCGGCAGACCGGCAGCGGGTTACACAGGCTGTGGGATGTGGAGTTGGTGATCAAGGAGGGCCACATGTACTTGTATCGTGGGTGGGAGAAGTTCTATCGTGCCTACGACCTGCGGCTGGGGTACTTCCTTCTCTTCAGGTACGACGACGACGCCACCATGCTCATCGTGAAGGTGTTCTATGTGTACTATGTGTCGCATGCGCTACGCTGACAATGATGATGCCAGTACGTTCTGCCTCTTCTTATTCCCCTAAATTTGGCTTTGTCTCACATCGATTGTTACCGGTCATTGTTGCATTTGGACAGGCAATGGGAGCAGCAGCAGCGACACTAGCTACAGCCAAAGCAGCAACGACTATGGCTGTAGCAAAAGCAACAACGATTCTGGCTTTAGCGAAAGCAGCAGTGATTCTGGCAGCAGCAAAGACAACAAGAAGGATGATCCGGACTGGAGTGCGGGAGAAGAGGAGTAGAGTGGGGATGAGGAGCTGCAGGATGACGATGGGCATCAGGCTGAGGATGACCTAGCGCTGGTGGTGGCTGACCAAGGGCAAGAGATGGTGGTGGCTAACCATGGGCAAGAGATGGTGGTGGCTGACCATGGGTGAGGGAGTCCCGGATTAGGGGGTGTCCGGATAGCCGAACTATAACCTTTGGCCGGACTCCTGGACTATGCAGATACAAGATTGAAGACTTCGTCCCATGTCTGGATGGGACTTTCCTTGGCGTGGAAGGCAAGCTTGGCAATACGGATATGTAGATCTCCAACCATTGTAACTGACTCTGTGTAACCCTAACCCTCTTCGGTGCCTATATAAACCGGAGGGTTTTAGTCCGTAGGACGAACAACAATCATACCATAGGCTAGCTTCTAGGGTTTAGCCTCTCTGATCTCGTGGTAGATCTACTCTTGTACTACCCATATCATCAATATTAATCAAGCAGGAGTAGGGTTTTACCTCCATCGAGAGGGCCTGAACCTGGGTAAAAACATCGTGTCCCTAGTCTCCTGTTACCATCCGCCTAGACGCCCAGTTCGGGACCCCCTACCTGAGATCCGCCGGTTTTGACACCGACATTGGTGCTTTCATTGAGAGTTCCTCTGTGCCGTCGCCATCAGGAAGGATGCCTCATCCCGTCTTTAAAGACGGCACTATTGCTAAAGGAGCTTTGGCTATCGGCCAAACTCTCCGGCTAGGCGGTTTTCTTATGACCGCCTGTTCGACCACCGCGCCGACGATGACTTCTCGGGTCGTCGAAAGCAATCTTCACGTTAAATCGGAACTCGCCGAGCAGTTAGATCCGATGGAGCTCTCTTCCTTAAACGAGCTCTTGGATCGCATCGCCGCCCTGGGAGTCGCTATAGACTACGATCAGATTGGTCCTAAACCCGATCTGAGAGAGATTAACTCTCCCCAGGTTACCCACCACGTTGTTGTGGTAGAGGAACAATACGGCGACCCTTCTTCTATCTTAAGGATTAGCTATGTCCGGATTCCCGATCCCTCCATGCCAGATTCCCGCGGAGGGGAGGACGTCACTCAAGCCTTGAACCTAAAGTCAGGCAGCGGGCTAGATTCATTGGACAACATCCAAGAACCCAAGCTTCCAAGTTCGGGAACTTCTTGGCCCATGAGTCTTAAATTGGACGGGGTCCCGAATTTAATTCCACCCGCCCACCAAAACATAAGCGATCTATCCCAAATCGGGCAAGAGCCCGCAGAAACAGTACACCATTACTGGGCCAGATTCCTCCTGGTCATGAACAGGATAAAGGACTACCGCGAGGAGGACGCAATTTCATTCTTCTGCAATAATTGCACGGACAAGGGAATCCTCAACACCGTAAGTCGTCGTGAAATTACACGCTTCGCTGACTTGGCGTCTATAGTACGAAAGTACTGTGCGATGGAAAGCGCCTGGAAAACCGAAATCAAATTTTGGGACAATACAGCCCTGAATACAACCCCAGTCCGAAATAAAAGGGTGCATTATCGCTAGGCACCTGGGTTAAACACCAAAAAGCAAAAAACCCTCTATAGGGCATGGAACCGTACTGGAGGGATGGCTCAATGGACCCTGCAAAATTCATAGTACAGAGGGCGACACTCCAACTCATAGCCTTAGAGCATGTTGGATACTACGGCAGGTGGCCAAAAGTGGCGAAGAGCTTCTAACTCCAGAGCACCAGCCCAGGGATACATGTACGCTATTAACAGTCTTTGAGACTTTCGCATCAAATAATATGCGGAAACGAACACTCCGCAGCCGTGCCGAAGTCTACCAAGTAGCAACAATAAACCCATGGAGTGACACGGCTATTACCTTTAATGCCAGTGACGAACCTAAATTCCGGACAGCCCGAGCAGCAGCCGCATTGGTCCTTAGTCCAATAGTGGATGACTTTCGCCTTACCAAGGTACTCATGGACGGTGGCAGCGGATTGAACCTCATTTACGAGGACACCTCCGAAAAATGGAAATAGACTGGAGCCGCATTGAGCAAAGCAGCACAACCTTTAGAGGAATTATCCCCAGTTGGGAAGCATGTTGTACAGGAAAAATCACACTGGACGTGGTGTTCGGCACGCTGGATAATTACAGGTCCGAGGAGGTCACGTTCCAAGTGGCCCCGTTCAGCAGCGGATATCACGCTCTATTAGGGTGAGAGGCATTCACAATTTTTCAAGCTATACCCCATTACGGGTACATGAAGCTCAAAATGCCCGGGCCCAATGGAATCATCACTCTTGCTAGTGACCCGGACATAGCACTCCGCGCCGAAAACAAGACAGCCGCACTGGCCCTTGAGGCACTATCCGAAGCCCTAGCGGCCGAGGAACTCTCTGTGTTGCGCTCCACGGTGAATAGGGACGATGTGATACTCGATAAGATATCCAAGTCCACCTCCTTTAAACCGGCGGACGTTTCAAGGAATCTAACACGCACTGGGTAGAGGAGCTCGACTCCGTACTCTAGGGGCTGCGGACCACTCCGACTCGCACCACCGGATTCACACCATTCTTTATGGTATACAGCGCAGAGGCAGTTCTGCCCTGCGACATAATTCATGACTCACCTCGCGTGCGCATGTACGAAGAAAGAGAAGCCGAGCTCGATCGGCAGGACAGTTTGGACGCCTTGGAGGAGGAGAGTGACGTGGAAAAAGCCCGTTCCGCATTCTATCAACATCAGGCTCGAAGATATCGAAGCAGAGATGTACGGTCCAAAAGTTACAATGTTGGCGAGCTAGTTCTACGCCTGTCGGACAAAAAAAAGGACAAACTCAAGCCCAAATGGGAAGGTCCCTTTATCATCAACCAAGTCCTAACTGGCGGAGCGTACCGTCTGCGAAATGCATTGGATAACCGACTCGAGCCGAACCCATGGAACGCAGCCCGTCTCTAAAGATTCTATGCCTAGCTCCGGATTCTGAGTTCGTCTCCTTCCTCTGTCTATATTTTACACATTAGTTGCCTTATATTTCTCTCCTTCTCCCTCCTTTTCTCTTACAGCCTTTGAAGGCTCGTTCGCGCATTGTTTGCACACACTTGACGCGCTATCCGCGCTCATTATACCTGGGGGCTTCTTTAACAGAAGCTTATTTATACGGGCTTCATGCCCAACACATGTGTCACACTTCCGCATGTACCTTTTATTCAACATTGTATGCATCGATATGACTTAAGTTTTGGCCAAGCTGGTTGCCTGGCTCCTGTGCTTACCCCTACGTTCCCGATTGTTTGGCTAGGCGGTAAAGGGAGCACCTCTGCGATTGTTACTACTGGGTCAGCCGGATGTGTACCTCAGATTGGGTGAAGCCGAAAGCTAGTGTTCTTAAGGGAATATTCGGTCAGTGAACTAAAAGACGATTTCTCACCAATTTATTTATCTGCCCCCAGATGTTTTTCTGCATTTTTCGTAGTCCGGACATGCACTTTACGGCATGCCTCCCAGGGAAAGGAACCCCTAACGGAACTATTCTCCCTGGAAGATGTTTCTTACTAACCATGTAATATAACATAACTAGTTGGGCACTTGTCTGATAAAGCACTAATGACCCCTACGCCTGGTCTCCACGCATGCCCCGGTTCTTCCATAACCGCGAGGGTATTCGGACACACTCCGGACTATCGGGTCCCGAGGTTGAAGCGAAAAGATCCGCCATGACAAACGATCTACAATCCGGCTAGAAGGCATTTTACATGTCATCTTAAATTACATAGTCAACTTGACTGGGCATATTCCTCCTCAATGCCATCCAACAGGCTGTCTAGTTTACAGTCCTGTTGGGAATACTTTGCGGCCAATTCTACTTGGCCGTACACTAAGCTCACAGGGATCTCCTTCCCATCGGGCCCCACAGGTCCGACCTCGGCCATGTGGTTTGGGTCAGCCTTCGTGTACCGCGTCTTCACCATGGCCCAGGCCTCCCTGGCGCCTTGACGGCAGGCCGATATCTTCCATAATCGAAAGCGCCGCCGTGCTCCCTGGAGCCTCTCTGCAAGCTCTCCAAGGCCTTTGGGCAGGGAGACAGATGGCTACAAGGCCTGGGCGACGCCTTTCATCACATGCCGAACTCGTTAGTGCAGTTGTAAGAGCTCGGGAAGAAGGTCACCCATAGAACCGGGCATTTCCTCTGCAGGACGACCTGTGAGCATACCTACAGACATAACTCTGTTAGTCGACTTCCTCGCCGAACTCATTTTTAAAGTTCGCTCAAGCACTTACTAAAAATGTCGCGTCGAAGTCGTCGATTCTCCTTAACGGAGTCGGACAGCTGGGCACGAACATCCTTTAGCTCCTCACCCAGCTGGGTGTTGGCATCTTGGAGATTATTTTTCTCTTGCCTCACCCTTATAAGAACATTCTCGCCGGCCTTTGACGGCGCAAGAGTTGTTGCTTGTCCGGATCTATCCCGGCGCCATCTGCAATGTTATTGCCAGATTTATACACACGCCGCACTTCACAAACTACTTATCTTTTGAAGCATATATTACCAGCTTAGGTCTCTTTGGCTCCCCCCGCCGCGGCTAGTGCAGCCTCAAGTTGGGCTTTGCACTCCTCCAGCTCCTGGGACAGTTGGGTATTCTTTTCTGTAAGATCATGCACAATAAATGATCCTTAAATCAGTTATTCTAACTATTTCAAGTGTCGGGGGCTGCTGGCATATATAACTGTCAAATTTTCTCACCCGTATGTCTTTTACGTACTGCTCCGTGGCTCTGGCTAGACCATTTTTGAGCGGCACGGAGGTGCGCATCTCCCAAATTGAAGGCATCCAATGCCTCTGTGGAGAAACATGCGTCCCGAAGAACTGTCCGGCGACGCCTGTGATTCATGGCACTCTCCACCTCAGAATTGGTGGCAGATAACCTGTCGGCATCCTCTGTCGGAGGAGCGTCCGACGCACGCCTCGTGTTCGCCTCCGCTTCTGGACCTGGCTTTGGAGCCTGGCTGGCAGAGGCTCGATTGGCAACCTCTCCGGATACAGTCCGGCGAGCGCTCTTTTTCCTGAAAAGAGCACGAGCGTTAGTATGCCTTCCGGGAATAAAACCTGGGAGTAAGATGACACGCCATACCGTTGCGCCGGCGTTTCAATCCGGACCACACTTCTCTTCAGCCTGCTGGGCCTTGCTGTCCCTTGTTGACTAGCTGCCGCAGGCTCGGCCTTCCGCCTCAAGGACTTCCCCTGCGAAACACCATTGGTATACGGTGAATAAAAATAAGCACGGATGGGTCATTTTCAAAGTATTGGGACTTCGGTCTCAGTTACCTGTGAGGCTGGAAGTATTTCGGGGTAATTGGCCGTAATGGCGACCAAGGCATTATCGATGCTCAGTTGGTGAAATACCACATCAATCAGCTCCACCGATATGTCCGGATCCTCTTGGTAGGCTGGATCGAGGAACCGTTCTGGATCCTCGGGTTGTGGAGGCGGGCTGTTTATATCCTTTATGGCCTGGCGCAGTTCCTGCGTCGAAATCACAAAATGAGATACTTGACTATGGGAATATGGATCGGATGGGCAAAAAGAAATGTCCGCTTACCCAGCTTGGAGGATTGTTCATAGAAAATCCGTCCTGTGGATTGACGCGAAGAAATTCCTCCTCTTCTCCCTTGTACAATGCAGACAAGATCTTCATCAGATCGGTGACCGATCCCGGCCTCTTACGGCCATAGCGGGTGGCATCATCCTCCCCGTTGAAATCCCACATGGGGTGGCCTCTATACTGGAGCGGCTGCACCCCCCGCATAATGCATGTGGCCATGACCCCGATCATGGTCAGTCCGGAATAAGCTAACAACCTAATTCGGCTCATCAGGTAAAGGACGTTGAGGGAGTTCCGGACTAGGGGGTGTCCGGATAGCCGAACTATCATCATCGGTCGGACTCCAAGACTATGAAGATACAAGATTGAAGACTTCGTCCCGTGTCCGGATGGGACTTTCCTTGGCGTGGAAGGCAAGCTTGGTGATACGGATATGTATATCTCCTACCTTTGTAACCGACTTTATGTAACCCTAGCCCTCTCCGGTGTCTATATAAACCGGACGGTTGTAGTCCATATGACAAACAACAATCATACCATAGGCTAGCTTCTATGGTTTAGCCTCTTTGATCTCGTGGTAGATCCACTCTTGTAACACACATCATCAATATTAATCAAGCAGGACGTAGGGTTTTACCTCCATCAAGAGGGCCCGAACCTAGGTAAAACATCGTGTCCCTTGTCTCCTGTTACCATCCGCCTAGACGCACAGTTCGGGACCCCCTACCTGAGATCCGCCGGTTTTGACACCGACATTGGTGCTTTCATTGAGAGTTCCTCTGTGTCGTCACCGATAGGCCCGATGGCTCCTTCGATCATCAACAACGACGCAGTCCAGGGTGAGACCTTTCTCCCCGGACAGATCTTCGTATTCGGCGGCTTTGCACTGTGGGCCAATTCGCTTGGCCATCTGGAGCAGATCGAAAGCTACGCCCCTGGCCATCAGGTCAGATTTGGAAGTTTGAACTATACGGCCAATATCCGCGGAGACTTGATCTTCGACGGATTCGAGCCGCAGCCGAGCGTGCCCCACTATTTCGATGGGCATGATCTAGCTCTGCAGCCGAACAGTGCCCTGGAGGCCGCACCAACATCCGCTCCGACCCTTAATCCGGATCCGGATTCCCTGATCGAGGACGAATGGTTGGACACCGCCTCGGGCGCGAAAATCCCTACGGCGGTTGAGCCGAACTCTATCCCTGTCCCTTGCGAAGACCTCGACTCCAGGGTGCCGGACTCCTCTCCGGACTCCGAACCCCCCGCGCCCCTGCCAATCAAATCCGATTGGGCGCCCGTCATGGAGTTCACTGCCGCGGACATCTTTCAGCACTCGCCCTTTGGCGACATCCTGAATTCACTAAAGTCTCTCTCTTTATCCGGAGAGCCCTGGCCGGATTACGGTCAGGAAGGTTGGGACGGACGGCGAATAAATTCAGCGCCCACCCACCACCCACTTTGTAGCCACTGTCGATGATTTAACCGACATGCTAGAATTCGGCTCCGAAGACATGGACGGTATGGACGACGATGCCGGAGACGACCAAGACCCAGCGCCTACAGGGCACTGGACGGCCACCTCGTCATACGACATATACATGGTGGACATCCCAAAAGATGGGAACGGAGATGGAACAACGGAGGATGACCCCTCCAAGAAGCAACCGAAGTGCCGACGTCAGCGGCGCCGCTCTAAATCCCGCCACAGCAAAAACGGTGATTCCGGCACGGGAGATAATAACACCCCGGACAGTGCTGAAGAAAACCCCCTCCAGCAGGACTCAACGCAGGAGGAGGGAGAAGCAAGTCCGCACGACAGTGCGTTAGAAAGAGAGGTCGAGGACGATAATTATGCGCCTCCATCCGGAGACGAAGCAAGCCTCGACGACGATGAATTCGTCGTGCCTGAGGAGCCCGTCAAACAAGAGCGTTTTAGACGCAGGCTTATGGCCACGGCGAACAGCCTCAAGAAAAAGCAGCAACAGCTTAGAGCTGATCAGGATCTGCTAGCCGACAGATGGACTCAAGTCCTCGCGGCCGAAGAGCATGAGCTCGAACGCCCCTCCAAAAGCTACCCTAAACGCAAGCTGCTCCCCCGATTAGAGGAGGAGGCTTACAAACCCGCATTACCAGGAGACAATATGGCTGACCGACCACCCCGTGGTCGCGACAGAGAGGCCTCTAGGCCCTTCACTAGAACCATACCCCGGCATCGCTCAAAAAGCACACGGCCACAGGGGAACGCTCCAGACCTGCGGGATATATTGAAGGACAAGGCAAGACAATCAAGATCGATCTATGGATCACGTGGGCGCCCCACGGTACGTGACGACAACCGTCGCGCCGGACACAGTAAGTCCGGCCGGGCCGAACAAAACAGACAAAGCTCCTTTGAGCTCCGTCGTGGTACAGAGGCGCCGCACACCCACTATGCTTCACAGACGAAGTAATGGATCATCAAATCCCCGAAGGGTTTAAACCCGTCAATATTGAATCCTATGATGGCACGACAGACCCCGCGGTTTGGATCGAAGACTATATCCTTCACATCCACATGGCCCGCGGTGACGATCTTCACGCCATCAAATACCTCCCCCTCAAGCTTAAAGGACCAGCCCGGCATTGGCTCAACAGCTTGCCAGCAGAGTCAATTGGGAGCTGGGAGGACCTGGAAGCCGCATTCCTCGATAACTTCCAGGGCACTTATGTGCGACCACCAGACGCTGATGACCTAAGCCACATAATTCAGCAGCCAGACGAATCGGCCAGACAATTCTGGGCACGGTTCTTAACCAAGAAAAACCAAATTGTCGACTGTCCGGATGCGGAGGCCCTCACGGCCTTCAAGCATAACATCCGCGACGAGTGGCTTGCCCGGCACGTAGGACAGGAAAAGCCGAAATCCATGGCAGCCCTCACATCACTCATGACCCGCTTTTGCGCGGGTGAGGACAGCTGGCTAGCACGCAGCAACAACCTCAGCAAAAATTCTGGCAGTCCGGACTTCAAGGACCAAAATGGCAGGCCGCGTCGTATCAAAAACAAACGCCGCACTAACGGCGACACTATTGAGGATACGGCAATCAATGCCGGATTCAGAGGCTCTAAACCCGGTCAGCGGAAAAAGCCATTCAAAAGAACTACTCCGGGTCCGTCCAATTTGGACCGAATACTCGACCGCTTGTGCCAGATACACGGCACCCCTGAAAAGCCAGCTAACCACACCAACAGGGACTATTGGGTATTCAAGCAGGCAGGCAAGTTAATTACCGAAAACAATGACAAGGGGCTGCATAGCGATGACGAGGACGAGACCCAACCGCCGAACAATAGAGGACAGAAGGGTTTCCCCCCACAGGTGCGGACGGTGAACATGATATACGCAACGCACATACCCAAAAGGGAGCGGAAGCGTGCACTCAGGGATGTCTATGCGATGGACCCAGTTGCCCCGAAGTTCAATCCATGGTCCTCCTGCCCGATCACTTTTGACCGAAGGGACCACCCCACCAGCATCCGCCACGGCGGATTCGCCGCACTGGTCTTAGACCCAATCATCGATGGATTCCACCTAACCAGAGTCCTGATGGACGGCGGCAGCAGCCTGAACCTGCTTTACCAGGATACAGTGCGCAAAATGGGCATAGACCCCTCAAGGATTAAACCTATCAAAACGACCTTTAAAGGCGTTATACCAGGTGTAGAAGCCAATTGTACAGGCTCAATTACACTGGAAGTGGTCTTCGGATCCCCGGATAACTTCCGAAGCGAAGAGTTAATCTTCGACATAGTCCCATTCCGCAGCGGTTATCATGCCTTGCTCGGACGTACCGCGTTTGCAAAGTTCAACACGGTGCCGCACTACGCATACCTCAAGCTCAAGATGCCAGGCCCTCGAGTAGTCATCACGGTCAACGGAAACACTGAACGTTCTCTCCGCACAGAGGAACATACAGCGGCTCTCGCGGCGGAAGTGCAATGCAGCCTCTTAAGGCAATTCTCGAGTCCGGCCGTTAAGCGGCCGGACACAGCTAAGCGCGCCCGGAGTAACTTACAACAAGACCACCTGGCACGTTCCGAGCACGCGTAGCAGTGCGGCCCCAACCCCAGCTCCTGCGAAACATCAAAGCAGGTCCTTCGCGTACACCATTACGTTCTGAAGATACCATGGGCATGGGGAGAGGGGCACGACCACGATAAACCCAGACGGCGGCTCAACCACACTAGGGGCTCTCAAGTGCGTCGTTCCTTTTTCTTTTCATTTTTACCTTTTACTTTTTACCCATAGGACTCCGTTGGTCAGAGGCCCTGTCCGGCAGCAGACCTGCCGAACTCACGATGCAACAGCTAGGGAAGGTTAAAGGCTACAACGAATATACAGGTGGTCTCCATTACGAGCATTACCAGGGGCTTACGTTTCCCGCATTATGGTATGTTGAGTCCGAACACTTTCACAAGTGCGGCACCCCGAACTTATAGCACTATATGCATCGGCTCCGAATCATGTCTTGGGTCAATAGTTGGGTTTGCCCGGCTCCCATGTTTTGGTACCTTACGTTCCGTTATATCGGCTAAGGTAGCACTGGGAGAACCACTGCGATTCCGCCCCAGTTGAGTTGGGTTAACGCCTTAGTGGAGAAAGCTAAAACTGACCGTCATGATGAGGCGAGACCCGGTCGCTGTTCGAGAGGTTTTTGCGAGTCCTTAAAGACTTATGCCGCTTAGAGCGAGGAGCCGGATACTGTCCGGCCAAGGCGTGGATAGCGCCCCAAATTCGGCCTTCCGAAGACTAGGGGCTTCGCCGAAATTTAAAATTATAGAATTCTATGGCTAAGTGAGAGTGTTCAAGCATTATAAGTCCGGTTGCCTTGTTCGCTGTGTTGAGCGCCTCCCTAGATGGACCCAAAAATGGGAACAAGAGCGCTCAAGTTTATCCCGAACACCCCAGCACTCGTGGCATGGGGGCTGAACTGACGACTTGCCATCTCTTAGATTTGATAAACAACCGCACAGAAGGTAATATTTTAAATTAACAAGCGTTGCTTAGCGCATATGAACTAAGTTT
>CAJFDF010000520.1:21094-34724 GCA_904067115.1 Aegilops sharonensis
TAGTGTCGCTAGCATCCATATGACAGAGAACCCGGGCCGACATGGCTAGTCGTGAACCCAAAGCGGCGCTAACCCATGGGGACAGGCATACATGAATCACATCGAGCATGTCGGTCATCAACGTATGAATTCGGGCTGTAGCACTGGGCTAACAGGACTCCGGTATCCCGGGCTGTAGCAGGCTAGGCAGGACTCCGAATATCACCGCGTGACATTTCCCCGAAGGGACAGACATAGGAACAAAGTGAAACACATGCCGGCCAGTCAAGTGTCCAAAGCAGTAGTGCTGGGCTAGCAGGACTCCGGTGAACCGGGCTGTAGCGGACTACTATCGCTCAGGAAGCACTAGACTACATTTCCCCATATGAGAGGCTGCCAAGGATAAACAACTAGATTGTTGGATCCTACACATACCAAGCATTTCAAACATACACACATAATGCTTGATATGTGTAAATACAACATGTCATCACAACATAACTCTACGACTTAGATATTTATTCATTAGGCTCCGAGGAGCGAGATATTACAAACATGGGTCTCATGACCCCACATACAGAGCATACAAAACAAAGCACCAGCGGAAGCTTAACATGTCTGAGTACAGACATCTATAAAAGAAAAAGGCTGAGAAGCCTGACTATCTACCAGATCCTGCCGAGGGCACAAGATCGTAGCTGAGGTAACGAGCTAAACGTCGAAGTCCACACGGAACTACTAGCGAGACTGAAGTCTCTCTGCCAAACATAAAATAAGCAAACGTGAGTACAAATGTACTCAGCAAGACTTACATCAGAACTAACTACATATGCATCATTATCAAAGGGGGTGATGGAGTTTGACTGCAGCAAGCCAGCTTTGACTTGGTGGCTATCCTGAACTACGACTTCAAGTAACTCTTTTAAGGTGGCGCACACGAGTCCACATATTCACCATATCAATACACCACTATGGATCCGCTCCCGTCTCCCTACGAGAACGCCATCCATAGCACTCACACTTATCTTGCGCATTTTAGAGTATCCACTTTCACTTGTCTATGAACTGATATAGGCAACCCAGAAGTCCTTTACCGCGGACACGGTGCCTAGTCTGTCCCAAGCCCACCTGTACCGGGTGCCACTTGGTAGACTACTAACACTACCTACAAACACCAGAAACTAGTTGCAACTCCTGGACAGAGATCAAGTTGATTAATAAGTCGAGAGGGGCACTTAAGCATTCCAATGTGTGGTAGTAACTATTCATGGATCACAAACACAGAACTCAGTTCCTAAGGACGGCTGCAATGAGACAACCCACCATGTACTCCTACATGGCCTCTCACCGCTACCTTTACCAAATCGTGTTCACACACTTAGCTCACACACAGTAGGACATGTTCACCACTTTCCAATTCATTCCCGATGAATCAGACCTGACACAACTCTAAGCAATAGCAGACATGACAAACAAGCATGAATGAGTAGGCACATCAGGGCTCAAACAACTCCTACTCATGCTAGTGGGTTTCATCTAATTACTGTGGAATGACAGGTCATGCAGAGGATAAAGGGGTTGAGCTACCGCAGCAAGTAACACATGAGTCGTTGTTGTCCTAATGAAGTAAAATAGAGCAGGAGCGAGAGAGTGGGATTATATCGGAATGAACAAGGGGGTTTTGCTTGCCTGGCACTTCTGAAGATAATATATCTCTTCATAGGTGTCATCGATCTCATCATCAGAACCACGTCTACTGAGAGGGAACAAATACCGGCAAACAAGGGAGAACACAATCAATGCAATGCAACAATATGATGCATGAATGTGACATGGCAATATGCTATGGTTTGGGCTAATGCAACTAGCAGCAGGTTAAATGTAGTTGGTTTGAACACTAGGTTCAAATTCAAACTCCATGTAAGGCATTTCAAATGCCATTTATTCAAATTGTCTTATACAGCAACTTTAAGTTGTTCAAACATGCATGGAAATGGTGCAGATGGATAGATTGCATTTTTCTGATAATTTTTCATATATAAATTATTTCATTTGGAGTTACCGTTGAATTTCTATGATTTTTAGAAGTTTAGGACATTTTCTGAAATTTATAAATCATTTCCTGATTTATTTAAATTCCAGAAATACTTTACTACGTCAGCATGACGCCTGTGTGACGTCAGCAAGTCAACAGGGTTTGACCAGAGTCAAACCTATCGCGTGGGACCCGTGTGTCAGCTGCAGGGCGATTTAACAGAGCTTAATTAGCCTAATTAATTAATTAGTCGGTTAATTAAACATTAGGGCCCACATGTCAGTGAAATAGTGGCTAATTAGGTTAGAACAAACTAAGCTAATTAACAGGGGGCTGGCCCCACCTGTCATTGACCCAGGGGAGGTCAAACCCCTGTTCAAACGAGTCAATCCCGCCAGCGTTGAGTCGCCGGCGAGGCCGAGGCGGCGGAGGCCTTCGGGTTTCTTGCTCCAGCGACCAAACGGACGGAGGAGGGGATCTACGAATAGCTGGAAGAGCGCCGCATCTTCCTGTGTGAGCCGAAGAGGCTGAGACGGCCCGAGCTCGGCGGAACGGAGCTCGCGGTGATCGCCGGAGTTCGGGTGTGGATGGGGTCGACGCTGGCAGGTGCTACGTGCTCCTGGGGGTTCACCGAGCATGGTGACGTGCTCAGGCGCGGGCTGCGGTGGCGCTGGCCACGGCGGCAAGGAACCACGGCGGCGGTGAGCTCTCCGCTTCGGTGGCATTGGCGTTAGCGGGAGAAAAAGAGCCAGGGAGAGAGGGGAAATACGGCGAGGCTCACTGGGAGGTCGAAGCGCAGCTCAGTGGGCTCGGGGTCGACCTGGAGGCGGCGAATTTGTCGATGGCGTTCGGCGGCCGTGCGGAGAAGACGAGCTCGAGGACGAGGCTTCAGGGCGTCCGGGGTCCTGGGGTTTGGCGTAGAGGTGCGGGGCAGGGAGGCGGATCTCGTGGGATAGTTCGCTGAGCGTGGGGAGATCGGTGGACGCGGCAAGCGGCGACGGTGGCGATGGACCCGTTCGGTTTGCCGTGAGAGAGAGAGAGAGAGAGAGAGAGAGAGCAGAGGAGGGGAAAGGGGTCCAGGGGGAGAGGGGAGAGGACGAGGGGGTCGGGGGGGGGGGTGTGCGTGGCGTCGTCCAGAGCGTCCAGAGCGTCGAGGGGAGCGGCAAGCAGGAGGTGGCCGGGGCGCGTGTGCGCGCACAGCGGCCACACGCCCTCCTGCCCACTGGCAGGAGGTGGAAGACGACATGGAGGAGGCGGTGGTGGGCTGGGCTGGCTTTGCCCAGCTGGGCTGCTACAGAGGTGGGCCGGTTGGGGCGCCAGGTAAGTGGCCAGGTACTATCTCTCTCTCTCTCTCTTTTCTATTTTCTTTTTCTATTCTGTTTTTCTTTGTTCTGATTTAGTTTAGGAACTAAATCATTTTAGATAATTCTGGAAATTATTTTGGTGGTTAACTGATTTATTTCAGGCTCCACAAATAACTTCGGAATATTTGGACCATTGAAAATATATATAGCATTTAAACAGATCCAATTCAAATACTTTTGTGTTAATTAAAAAATCCAAAGATGACCTAAAAATATGTCCACCATTGTTGGCAGAGGTTTTCACCTTTATCAAAAATCATGAACGTTTTCAAAGGCATTTTGGATTCATTGAAAATGATTTTTATTTGAACCTAGTTGAATTCTTTCTGATGCTAGGGTTTGATCAATCCCCATTTCAATTTAAACAAAATTTAAACATGATGCAACACTCTAATGCAAGCACTAAGCATTAGCAGAACTAGGGATGTGACAACTCACCCCCACTAAACAAGAATCTCGCCCCGAGATTCAAGACGTGAGATAAGAAGACAGAGGGGGTACAAGCTAACACGATCTTCACGATCCAAGTTGCACTTCATAGGAACGTTGACACGATCACTATTTTTGTCTTGACGTCTTGTCTTGAGAACTACATCCAACATGACCACGAGAAGAAAAGGGGAATTTAGAAGAATTGATCTTCTTGAGGTTCAAACAATTTAGGATCATCTTAATGATCCAAGATCAACTCATGGAATGAGACATAAAAACATTTCTGGAGCGGAGAGGTAAGACATGCCTCAGTAAGGACGGAGGAAACAATTTTACGGTTGTTTCAAAATAGCGAGGGAAGTTGCCATGTTTCCAAAACGGGGCACCTTAGGGGAGGTGACGCAAAGAACTATTCCCTTAAGTGGCAAAAAGAATTACTTTTGATTCAGAGATCATTGAAACTCTTCATACCAGCCTAAGGCAATCACAATCGATTGGTTGAAAGAGTTTGAATAAAAGACATACTCATACTAGAATGGATGATGTGGCTACCTTGTTGACAACGCAATGGATGATTTTTGCTTATCATCGGAGATGGATGGGACCCATGGTAAGTCCACTTTTGAAGATGATATTGGATAGCAACTACCGGGAAGGGCAGCCCATGGGGGATTGGCACAATGACGGTGCAAGCTGGGAACAAGATGCAACTGTTGGGAGTGTTCCAATCATCATATCTGCCTGAGATTCAGATCCGATTGGTAATAGGATACTTCAGACTCAGCATGTCTGAAAAGAAAGTTTGCAACACAATTCGACGAGATGGCATTGCGAGATTCTCGAGGAGTGAACTATGGTAGTGAGCTCCAAAACATGAGCGGGTTCTGCTACCAACATGTGAACATGTTGTTCGAGACAAGCATGACCACATAGTAGTCTTATAATAAAACACTACCGAGTTCAGGTAGGGAACCATCATCGAGGATATCAAAGTCTTTACGCAAGTCCATGGATTAGATCCCAAGCATAGACTTCTTTTCCTTGAACAAGTCAATCAGTGGCTTGGTGTGCTAGGAAACACATATGGAGTGGAGGCGGCCAACCTATCAAACCATAGAGCACTTCGCACATGCATGACTAACTTGGGACGATTCCAGAGGAAACAAAACAAACCTTTCTCAAATTCATGGCAGCAACTTACACCTAAAGCACATGAATTCGAGGAAGTCACTTCTGCCATCCAAGCATAGGCTTCATGAACGGGACACGAAGGCATTGCTTACAAAGTTTTCAACACTAGGTTGATGTTCAAGATGAATCATGGGGGAGACAAAATGCTGCTGATGGGCTCAACAACAACTCATCGGAATTTCCATATCACTGGACTTCCACCATCATGTGAACACGGTGATAGTATTGGTCAGACCAAAAGATGTAATGGTGTATGCTTGAGGGATCAACCACGAGTAAGACAACATTACGAGCATCGTTGGTACTGATTTGATTTGATGATAGCCCACACTCAAATCAAAGGATTGATAAGACAATAGGTCCAACAATTGATCACAGAGACCAATCGATGAAGATATCATCTTTCTTCAACACACACTACACAAGGATATCCCTTTGGAACGAACTAAGTTAGGCAAGCTTTATCTTCCAACTCTCCAAGTTGTTGTTTTGCTTATCCAACTAGTTCAGGAGTATCCAACACAGATCCTTGGAGAATGGGTGGTTTAGAGGAAAACCAACATGATCACGAACTCAACATAGCGGTCAGGTGACAACCTGGTAACACTTCCGAGAAGATTTTCGGAACATCACGATCCACCGACACGTTATTAAGCTCGAGAACAATCTTGCTTTTCAGGGCAAGATGATATGATCAAATAAGCAAGGGATTGAATAATCCTAACTCATTGTTCGGAGGGTGCACCGGAATAAGGACTAGGTAGCACGATCAATCTTAGGATGATGATTTAATAACCAACACGCTAAGAATGAGAATATTGTCCATTCCCTACCGAGCAACGAGGTTGCTAGGACTATCGATTTCACACATCACATTTCACTTGTCGGCATTCCGGTTGCATCAAAACGGGACCGAGGAATGAATAATGATAGCGAGAAGTATCACTACATCAAGAATTCATAAAAGAAGGTGCAATCCTCATGACGTTCCTGACATAAAGTGGGTAATACTCCAAGGTAGAACAGAACAAAAGCTGAATTGACATTTTGATGTGCGGAATACAACTGCTTTGACCCAATCCTGGATACGGATGAGGTACTGGAGTTTGTTTCTCCTAGTCATTCCAGAACAAAATGGCTTGACGGACCACAAGAAAAAATAGCATCGATGAGGACGAGAGCACGACTACTCCTGACTATCAACTGATAGACGGGGATCGGAATACAACTAAGGAGGGACAACTCGAGGAACATATAACTTTTCGAGTTGTGGAGGCATGGATTAGTATATCGAGCAAAGCTCAACATTTCTCCCTGATAACCCATGCAGAGAAGGTAGAACTGGCAGATTCACAATATGAATGGAGTACTCCTCAAGAGTACTCTAGTTGTGATCTTTTGGTTCAAAAGAACTTCTGCCATAAGCAGTTCATGGTATTTGGAAGAAGGAGAATACCACGGACCTCGAGGACTATCGCAAAGGTTACTAATATCCTAAAGGACTAGCAAATACTATCAACAGGAGGTAGGTAGGGTGAATCTCGGGTTCAGAAACCCAGGAGTAGAATACCTACTACTAAGTGGCATCACGGGATGCTTTCGAGAATGACGGCCAGAATCATCACACTGGGGATACAAAAGCATTGCTAAATTTCTAGGTGACTTCCTAAACACCTAGGGTCATAATAACAACTCCAACATATATGTTGAGGCAGCGGAGTACCTCAACATACTAATTTGTGTGATTAATCTGGCCCAGATGAACATTAGAAATGGAGAGAAGGGATTTGCAAATGCATCAGATAGTTTAGAAACCTGGGATGACTCAGACAGCATAACGGCTGTAAATGCTCAAAATGATTTGAGACATCCTGCAAAAATGGTGACATAACCACTCAACATCACAATATCGAGGTTCCAAGATCAACAGTTAACATACAGAAATAGTAGAAACTGAACTGGGGCTTAAATCCAACAATCTTAAAGGTCTATGGATTAGTAACACGTCATCCTAATAGATAGATGAGAAGCCTAGTTCTTAATCCCCATAGAAGAGAAGAGGATGACTCAGATCAGAATGCCATGAGGTATAAGGAGTAAAAAGAGTCTTATGTTCCCTTCCACAATCAATTCCCGTAAATAAATAAAGCATTTCTAGACACAACTTCGACCAGTTTGGCTTGGTAATCCTACAGGCAGTCAGGCTCTAATACCAAAGCTGTCAGGACCCCGATTCCAAGTCACATCGATCTAGCCGGTAACACCTCATATCACTTTGCGGCCTCACGCACGGTATTCCCACGGGTGTAGCCTTACCATGGCCCGGGACCATTTGCGCCTTTTGGCTCACGTATATGATAGTGTCGCTAGCATCCATATGACAGAGAACCCGGGCCGACATGGCTAGTCGTGAACCCAAAGCGGCGCTAACCCATGGGGACAGGCATACGTGAATCACATCGAGCATGTCGGTCATCAACGTATGAATTCGGGCTGTAGCACTGGGCTAACAGGACTCCGGTATCCCAGGCTGTAGCAGGCTAGGCAGGACTCCGAATATCACCGCGTGACATTTCCCCGAAGGGACAGACATAGGAACGAAGTGAAACACATGCCGGCCAGTCAAGTGTCCAAAGCAGTAGTGCTGGGCAAGCAGGACTCCGGTGAACCGGGCTGTAGCGGACTACTATCGCTCAAGAAGCACTAGACTACATTTCCCCATATGAGAGGGTGCCAAGGATAAACAACTAGATTGTCGGATCCCACACATACCAAGCATTTCAAACATACACACAATATGCTCGATATGTGTAAATACAACATGGCATCACAACATAACTCTACGACTTAGATATTTATTCATTAGGCTCCGAGGAGCGAGATATTACAAACATGGGTCTCATGACCCACATAAAGAGCATACAAAACAAAGCACCAGCGGAAACTTAACATGTCTGAGTACAGACATCTATAAAAGAAAAAGGCTGAGAAGCCTGACTATCTACCAGATCCTGCCGAGGGCACAAGATCGTAGCTGAGGTAACAAGCTAAACGTCGAAGTCCACACGGAACTACTAGCGAGACTGACGTCTCTCTGCAAAACATAAAATAAGCAAACGTGAGTACACATGTACTCAGCAAGACTTACATCAGAACTAACTACAGATGCATCATTATCAAAGGGGGTGGTGGAGTTTGACTGCAGCAAGCCAGCTTTGACTTGGTGGCTATCCTGAACTACGACTTCAAGTAACTCTTTTAAGGTGGCGCACACGAGTCCACATATTCACCATATCAATACACCACTATGGATCCGCTCCCGTCTCCCTACGAGAACGCCATCCATAGCACGCACACTTATCTTGCGCATTTTAGAGTATCCACTTTCACTTGTCTATGAACTGATATAGGCAACCCAGAAGTCCTTTACCGCGGACATGGCTATTCGAATAGATCATATTAACCCTGCAGGTGTGTACTTCACACACGCTCTCGCCACTTACCGCCATGTACACCTCGTGTATCTCGGCAACCTTCAAGCGGAAGCCTGGCGAGGGAGTCGGCCACGACCTGACTAACCACACAAGTCTCTAGTCCAGGTGTATCGCCTATTCGGGTTCCATCCGCAAGGAGATCCGGCCGGGGTGTCGCTCACGGCCCCAAACGATGTGCGCAGGGTTCCCAAGCCCACCTCGACGGGTGGATCTACGCTTGGTACACCGTGCCACGGTGCTAGTCTGTCCCAAGCCCACCTGTACTGGGTTCCACTTGGTAGACTACTAACACTACCTACAAACACCAGAAACTAGTTGCAACTCCTGGACAGAGATCAAGTTGATTAATAAGTCGAGAGGGGCACTTAAGCATTCCAATGTGTGGTAGTAACTGTTCATGGATCACAAACACAGAACTCAGTTCCTAAGGACGGCTGCAATGAGACAACCCACCATGTACTCCTACATGGCCTCTCACCGCTACCTTTACCAAATCGTGTTCACACACTTAGCTCACACACTGTAGGACATGTTCACCACTTTCCAATTCATTCCCGATGAATCAGACCTGACACAACTCTAAGCAATAGCAGGCATGACAAACAAGCATGAATGAGTAGGCACATCAGGGCTCAAACAACTCCTACTCATGCTAGTGGGTTTCATCTAATTACTATGGAATGACAGGTCATGCAGAGGATAAAGGGGTTCAGCTACCGTAACAAGTAACACATGAGTCGTTGTTGTCCTAATGCAGTAAAATAGAGTAGGAGCGAGAGAGTGGGATTATATCGGAATGAACAAGGGGGTTTTGCTTGCCTGGCACTTATGAAGATAATATATCTCTTCATCGGTGTCATCGATCTCATCGTCGGAACCACGTCTACTGAGAGGGAACAAATACCGGCAAACAAGGGAGAACACAATCAATGCAATGCAACAATATGATGCATGAATGTGACATCGCAATATGCTATGGTTTGGGCTAATGCAACTAGCAGCAGGTTAAATGGAGCTGGTTTGAACACTAGGTTCAAATTCAAACTCCATGTAAGGCATTTCAAATGCCATTTATTCAAATTGTCTTATACAGCAACTTTAAATTGTTCAAACATGCATTGAAATGGTACAGATGGATAGATTGCATTTTTCTGATAATTTTTCATATATAAATTATTTCATTTGGAGTTACGGTTGTATTTCTATGATTTTTAGAAGTTTAGGAAATTTTCTGAAATTTATAAATCATTTCCTGATTTATTTAAATTCCAGAAATACTTTACTACGTCAGCATGACGCCTGTGTGACGTCAGCAGGTCAACAGGGTTTGACCAGAGTCAAACCTGTCGCGTGGGACCCGTGTGTCAGCTGCAGGGCGATTTAACAGAGCTTAATTAGCCTAATTAATTAATTAGTCGGTTAATTAAACATTAGGGCCCACATGTCAGTGAAACAGTGTCTAATTAGGTTAGAACAAACTAAACTAATTAACAGGGGGCTGGCCCCACCTGTCATTGACCCAGGGGAGGTCAAACCCCTCGTCAAACGAGTCAATCCCGCCGGCGTTGAGTCGCCGGCGAGGCCGAGGCGGCGGAGACCTTCGGGTTTCTTGCTTCGGCGACCAAACGGACGGAGGAGGGGCTCTACGGATAGCTGGAAGAGCGCCGCGTCTTCCTGTGTGAGCGGAAGAGGCTGAGACGGCCCGAGCTCGCCGGAACTGAGCTCGCGGTGATCGCCGGAGTTCGGGTGTGGATGGGGTCGACGCTACGGGGCACTAGGGATTAAACTGGCAGGTGCTACGTGCTCCTGGGGGTTCACCGAGCACGGTGACGTGCTCAGGCGCCGGCTGCGGTGGCCCTGGCCACGGCTGCAAGGAACCACGGCGGCGGTGAGCTCTCCGCAACGGTGGCATTGGCGTTAGCGGGAGAAAAAGAGCCAGGGGAGAGAGGGGAAAAAAGGCGAGGCTCACTGGGACGTCGAAGCGCAGCTCAGTGGGCTCGGGGTCGACCTGGAGGCGGCGAATTTGTCGATGGCGTCCGGCGGCTGTGCGGAGAAGATGAGCTCGAGGACGAGGCTTCAGGGCGTCTGGGGTCCTGGGGTTTGGCGTAGAGGTGCGGGGCAGCGAGGCAGATCTCGTGGGATAGTTCACTGGGCGTGGGGAGATCGGTGGACGCGGCGAGCGGCGACGGTGGCAATGGACCCGTTCGGTTTGCCGTGAGAGAGAGAGAGAGAGAGCAGAGGAGGGGAAAGGGGTCCAGGGGGAGAGGGGAGAGGACGAGGGGGGCGGGGGGGGGGGGGGGGTGGGGGGGGGGGGGGGGGGGGGGGGGGGCGGGGGGGGGGGGGGGGGGGGGGGGGGCGGGGGGGGGGGGGGGGGGGGGGGGGGCGGGGGGGGGGGGGGGGGGGGGGGGGGCGGGGGGGGGGGGGGGGGGGGGGGGGGCGGGGGGGGGGGGGGGGGGGGGGGGGGCGGGGGGGGGGGGGGGGGGGGGGGGGGCGGGGGGGGGGGGGGGGGGGGGGGGGGCGGGGGGGGGGGGGGGGGGGGGGGGGGCGGGGGGGGGGGGGGGGGGGGGGGGGGCGGGGGGGGGGGGGGGGGGGGGGGGGGCGGGGGGGGGGGGGGGGGGGGGGGGGGCGGGGGGGGGGGGGGGGGGGGGGGGGTGTGCGTGGCGTCGTCCAGAGCATCCAGAGCGTCAAGGGGAGCGGCAAGCAGGAGGTGGCCGGGGCGCGTGTGCGCGCATGAAGGCCACACGCCCTCCTTCCCACTGGCAGGAGGTGGAAGACGACAGGGAGGAGGCGGTGGTGGGCTGGGCTGGCTTTGCCCAGCTAGGCTGCTACAGAGGTGGGCCGGTTGGGGCGCGAGGTAAGTGGCCAGGTACTATCTCTCTCTCTCTTTTCTATTTTCTTTTTCTATTCTGTTTGTCTTTGTTCTGATTTGGTTTAGGAACTAAATCATTTTAGATAATTCTGTAAATTATTTTGGTGGTTAACTGATTTATTTCAGGCTCCACAAATAACTTCAGAATATTTGGACCATTTAAAATATATATAGCATTTAAACGGATCCAATTCAAATACTTTTGTGTTTTCAAAAATCCAAAGATGACCTAAAAATATGTCCACCATTATTGGCAGAGGTTTTCACCTTTATCAAAAATCATGAACATTTTCAAAGGCATTTTGGATTCATTGAAAATGATTTTTATTTGAACCTAGTTGAATTCTTTCTGATGCTAGGGTTTGATCAATCCCCATTTTAATTTAAACAAAATTAAAACATGATGCAACACTCTAATGCAAGCACAAAGCATTACCAGAACTAGGGATGTGACAGGAATGACTTCTAATTTTTAGGTCGGTACGGTTTGAAATACTTGGACACAAACCGTACGAAAGCGTTCATGGAAATCTCGTCCCGAAAAAGGACTTTTAGTAATTCTAAATGGGACTACAGGATGAAAAACAATAGTTTTGGCAGTTAAAGTTTGAGATTCGATGGTGCCGTAGATCCGGTTGGTCATCAAGTGTTACGAGCCACACCCATGTCTAGCTAGAATAGTGTGTCAGGCTCAGGCTAGAGAAGAAACGGGGAACAAACTGATGAAAGAATTATCATACCGAGGGTACTCACTCAGAACTAACAAGAATGATAACGTGCTCCGACTGGAGCGGTTTAGGAACTGCTGGAACGCTCTAGGGGAATAAAGATGGAATGACTTCTAATTTTTAGGTCTGTATGATTTGAAATACTTGCACACAAACCCCGAGAAAGCGTTCCTGGAAATCCCGGCCCAAAAAAGTACGTTTAGTAATTCTAAAAGGGACTACAGGATGAAAAACAATAGTTTTGGCAGTTAAAGTTTGAGATTCGATGGTGCCGTAGATCCGTTTGGTCATTAGGTGTTACGAGCCACACTCATGTCTAGCTAGAATAGTGTGTCAGACTTAGGCTACAGAAGAAACTGGGAACAAACTGATGAAAGAATTATCATACCGAGGGAATTCACTCAGAACTAACAAGAATGATAACGTGCTCCGACTGGAGCGGTTTAGGAACTGCTGGAAGGCTCTAGGGGAATAAAGATGGAATGACTTCTAATTTTTTAGGTCCGTATGATTTGGAATACTTGCACACAAACCCCGAGAAAGCGTTCCTAGAAATCTCGGCCCAAAAAAGTACGTTTAGTAATTGTAAAAGGGACTACAGGATGAAAAACAGTAGTTTTGGCAGTTAAAGTTTGAGATTCGATGGTGCCGTAGAGACGTTTGGTTTTCAGGTGTTACGAGCCACACCCATGTCTAGCTAGGATAGTGTGTCAGGCTCAGGCTAGAGAAGAAAAGGGAAACAAACTGATGAAAGAATTATCATACCGAGGGACTTCACTCAGAACTAACAAGAATGATAACGTGCTCCGACTGGAGCGGTTTAGGAACTGCTGGAAGGCTCGAGGGGAATAAAGATGGAATGACTTCTAATTTTTAGGTCCGTATGATTTGAAATACATTCACACAAAACCCGAGAAAGCGTTCCTAGATATCTCGGCCCAAAAAAGGACGTTTAGTAATTCTAAAAGGGACTACAGGATGAAAAACAATAGTTTTGGCAGTTAAAGTTTGAGATACGATGGTGCCGTAGATCCGTTTGGTCATCAGGTGTTACGAGCCACACCCGTGTCTAGCTAGAATAGCGTGTCAGGCTCAGGCTACAGAAGAAACGGGGAACAAAATGATGAAAGAATTATCATACCGAGGGAATTCACTCAGAACTAACAAGAATGATAACGTGCTCCGACTAGAGCGGTTTAGGAACTGCAGGAAGGCTCTAGGGGAATAAAGATGGAATGACTTCTAATTTTTAGGTCTGTATGATTGGAAATACTTGCACACAAACCCCGAGAAAGCATTCCTGGAAATCTCGGCCCAAAAAAGGACGTTTAGTAATTCTAAAAGGGACTACAGAATGAAAAACAATAGTTTTGCCAGTTAAAGTTTGAGGTTCGATGGTGCCGTAGATCCATTTGGTCATCAGGTGTTACGAGCCACACCCATGTCTAGCTAGAATAGTGTGTCAGGCTCAGGCTACAGAAGAAACGGGGAACAAACTGATGAAAGAATTATCATACCGAGGGAATTCACTCAGAACT
>CAJFDF010000520.1:50053-62015 GCA_904067115.1 Aegilops sharonensis
AGATGGAATGACTTCTAATTTTTAGGTCTGTATGATTTGAAATACTTGCACACAAACCCCGAGAAAGCGTTCCTGGAAATCTCGGCCCAAAAAAGGACGTTTAGTAATTCTAAAAGGGACTACAGGATGAAAAACAATAGTTTTGGCAGTTAAAGTTTGAGATTCGATGGTGCCGTAGATCGGTTTGGTCATCAGGTGTTACGAGCCACACTCATGTCTAGATAGAATAATGTGTCAGGCTCAGGCTACAGAAGAAATGGGGAACAAACTGATGAAAGAATTATCATACCGAGGGAATTCACTCAGAACTAACGAGAATGATAACGTGCTCCGACTCGAGCGGTTTAGGAACTGCTGGAAGGCTCTAGGGGAATAAAGATGGAATGACTTCTAATTTTTAGGTCCGTATGATTTGAAATACTTGCACACAAACCCCGAGAAAGCGTTCCTAGAAATCTCGGCCCAAAAAAGGACGTTTAGTATTTCTAAAAGGGACTACAGGATGAAAAACAATAGTTTTGGCAGTTAAAGTTTGAGGTTCGATGGTGCCGTAGATCCGTTTGGTCATCAGGTGTTACGAGCCACACCCATGTGTAGCTAGAATAGTGTGTCAGGCCCAGGCTACAAAAGAAACGGGGAACAAACTGATGAAAGAATTATCATACCGAGAGAATTCACTGAGAACTAACAAGAATGATAACGTGCTCCAATTGGAGCGGTTTAGGAAATGCTGGTAGGCTCTAGGGGAATAAAGATGGAATGACTTCTAATTTTTAGGTCCGTACGGTTTGAAATACTTGGACACAAACCGTACGAAAGCGTTCATGGAAATCTCGTCCCGAAAAAGGACTTTTAGTAATTCTAAATGGGACTACAGGATGAAAAACAATAGTTTTGGCAGTTAAAGTTTGAGATTCGATGGTGTCGTAGATCCGTTTGGTCATCACGTGTTATGAGCCACACCCATTTCTAGATAGAATAGCGTGTAAGGCTCAGGCTAGAGAAGAAACGGGGAACAAACTGATGAAAGAATTATCAGACCGAGGGAATTCACTCAGAACTAACAAGAATGATAACGTGCTCCGACTGGAGCGGTTTAGAAACTGCTGGAAGGCTCTAGGGGAATAAAGATGGAATGACTTCTAATTTTTTAGGTCCGTATGATTTGAAATACTTGCACACAAACCTCTAGAAAGCGTTCCTGGAAATCTCGGCCCAAAAAAGGACGTTTAGTAATTGTAAAAGGGACTACAGGATGAAAAACAATAGTTTTGGCAGTTAAACTTTGAGATTCGATGGTGCCGTAGATCCGTTTGGTCATGAGGTGTTACGAGCCACACCCAAGTCTAGATAGAATAGTGTGTCAGGCTCAGGCTAGAGAAGAAACAGGGAACAAACTGATGAAAGAATTATCATACCGAGGGAATTCACTCAGAACTAACAAGAATGATAACGTGCTCCGACTGGAGCGGTTTAGGAACTGCTGGAAGGCTCTAGGGGAATAGAGATGGAATTACTTCTAATTTTTTAGGTCCGTAAGATTTGAAATACTTGCACACAAACCCCGAGAAAGCGTTCCTAGAAATCTCGGCCCAAATAAGGACGTTTAGTAATTGTAAAAGGGACTACACGATGAAAAACAATAGTTTTGGCAGTTAAAGTTTGAGATCCGATGGTGCCGTAGATCCGTTTGGTCATCAGGTGTGAGGAGCCACACTCATGTCTAGATAGAATAGTGTGTCAGGCTCAGGCTACAGAAGAAATGGGGAACAAACTGATGAAAGAATTATCTTTTCATGATACGTCGCCCACAGAGATCTAGACTGTTACCGTACTCGGCGTTCTTCCGATCTGGAACTGCTGGAAGGCTCTAGGGGAATAGAGATGGAATTACTTCTAATTTTTTAGGTCCGTAAGATTTGAAATATTTGCAAAGAAACCGCGACAAAGCAGACCTACAAATCTCGGCCAAAAGAAGGACGTTCAGTAATTGTAAAAGGGACTACACGATGAAAAACAATAGTTTTGGCAGTTAAAGTTTGAGATCCGATGGTGCCGTAGATCCGTTTGGTCATCAGGTGTGAGGAGCCACACTCATGTCTAGATAGAATAGTGTGTCAGGCTCAGGCTACAGAAGAAATGGGGAACAAACTGATGAAAGAATTATCTTTTCATGATACGTCGCCCACAGAGATCTAGACTGTTACCGTACTCGGCGTTCTTCCGATCTGGAACTGCTGGAAGGCTCTAGGGGAATAGAGATGGAATTACTTCTAATTTTTTAGGTCCGTAAGATTTGAAATATTTGCAAAGAAACCGCGACAAAGCAGACCTACAAATCTCGGCCAAAAGAAGGACGTTCAGTAATTGTAAAAGGGACTACACGATGAAAAACAATAGTTTTGGCAGTTAAAGTTTGAGATCCGATGGTGCCGTAGATCCGTTTGGTCATCAGGTGTGAGGAGCCACACTCATGTCTAGATAGAATAGTGTGTCAGGCTCAGGCTACAGAAGAAATGGGGAACAAACTGATGAAAGAATTATCTTTTCATGATACGTCGCCCACAGAGATCTAGACTGTTACCGTACTCGGCGTTCTTCCGATCTGGAACTGCTGGAAGGCTCTAGGGGAATAGAGATGGAATTACTTCTAATTTTTTAGGTCCGTAAGATTTGAAATATTTGCAAAGAAACCGCGACAAAGCAGACCTACAAATCTCGGCCAAAAGAAGGACGTTCAGTAATTGTAAAAGGGACTACACGATGAAAAACAATAGTTTTGGCAGTTAAAGTTTGAGATCCGATGGTGCCGTAGATCCGTTTGGTCATCAGGTGTGAGGAGCCACACTCATGTCTAGATAGAATAGTGTGTCAGGCTCAGGCTACAGAAGAAATGGGGAACAAACTGATGAAAGAATTATCTTTTCATGATACGTCGCCCACAGAGATCTAGACTGTTACCGTACTCGGCGTTCTTCCGATCTGGAACTGCTGGAAGGCTCTAGGGGAATAGAGATGGAATTACTTCTAATTTTTTAGGTCCGTAAGATTTGAAATATTTGCAAAGAAACCGCGACAAAGCAGACCTACAAATCTCGGCCAAAAGAAGGACGTTCAGTAATTGTAAAAGGGACTACACGATGAAAAACAATAGTTTTGGCAGTTAAAGTTTGAGATCCGATGGTGCCGTAGATCCGTTTGGTCATCAGGTGTGAGGAGCCACACTCATGTCTAGATAGAATAGTGTGTCAGGCTCAGGCTACAGAAGAAATGGGGAACAAACTGATGAAAGAATTATCTTTTCATGATACGTCGCCCACAGAGATCTAGACTGTTACCGTACTCGGCGTTCTTCCGATCTGGAACTGCTGGAAGGCTCTAGGGGAATAGAGATGGAATTACTTCTAATTTTTTAGGTCCGTAAGATTTGAAATATTTGCAAAGAAACCGCGACAAAGCAGACCTACAAATCTCGGCCAAAAGAAGGACGTTCAGTAATTGTAAAAGGGACTACACGATGAAAAACAATAGTTTTGGCAGTTAAAGTTTGAGATCCGATGGTGCCGTAGATCCGTTTGGTCATCAGGTGTGAGGAGCCACACTCATGTCTAGATAGAATAGTGTGTCAGGCTCAGGCTACAGAAGAAATGGGGAACAAACTGATGAAAGAATTATCTTTTCATGATACGTCGCCCACAGAGATCTAGACTGTTACCGTACTCGGCGTTCTTCCGATCTGGAACTGCTGGAAGGCTCTAGGGGAATAGAGATGGAATTACTTCTAATTTTTTAGGTCCGTAAGATTTGAAATATTTGCAAAGAAACCGCGACAAAGCAGACCTACAAATCTCGGCCAAAAGAAGGACGTTCAGTAATTGTAAAAGGGACTACACGATGAAAAACAATAGTTTTGGCAGTTAAAGTTTGAGATCCGATGGTGCCGTAGATCCGTTTGGTCATCAGGTGTGAGGAGCCACACTCATGTCTAGATAGAATAGTGTGTCAGGCTCAGGCTACAGAAGAAATGGGGAACAAACTGATGAAAGAATTATCTTTTCATGATACGTCGCCCACAGAGATCTAGACTGTTACCGTACTCGGCGTTCTTCCGATCTGGAACTGCTGGAAGGCTCTAGGGGAATAGAGATGGAATTACTTCTAATTTTTTAGGTCCGTAAGATTTGAAATATTTGCAAAGAAACCGCGACAAAGCAGACCTACAAATCTCGGCCAAAAGAAGGACGTTCAGTAATTGTAAAAGGGACTACACGATGAAAAACAATAGTTTTGGCAGTTAAAGTTTGAGATCCGATGGTGCCGTAGATCCGTTTGGTCATCAGGTGTGAGGAGCCACACTCATGTCTAGATAGAATAGTGTGTCAGGCTCAGGCTACAGAAGAAATGGGGAACAAACTGATGAAAGAATTATCTTTTCATGATACGTCGCCCACAGAGATCTAGACTGTTACCGTACTCGGCGTTCTTCCGATCTGGAACTGCTGGAAGGCTCTAGGGGAATAGAGATGGAATTACTTCTAATTTTTTAGGTCCGTAAGATTTGAAATATTTGCAAAGAAACCGCGACAAAGCAGACCTACAAATCTCGGCCAAAAGAAGGACGTTCAGTAATTGTAAAAGGGACTACACGATGAAAAACAATAGTTTTGGCAGTTAAAGTTTGAGATCCGATGGTGCCGTAGATCCGTTTGGTCATCAGGTGTGAGGAGCCACACTCATGTCTAGATAGAATAGTGTGTCAGGCTCAGGCTACAGAAGAAATGGGGAACAAACTGATGAAAGAATTATCTTTTCATGATACGTCGCCCACAGAGATCTAGACTGTTACCGTACTCGGCGTTCTTCCGATCTGGAACTGCTGGAAGGCTCTAGGGGAATAGAGATGGAATTACTTCTAATTTTTTAGGTCCGTAAGATTTGAAATATTTGCAAAGAAACCGCGACAAAGCAGACCTACAAATCTCGGCCAAAAGAAGGACGTTCAGTAATTGTAAAAGGGACTACACGATGAAAAACAATAGTTTTGGCAGTTAAAGTTTGAGATCCGATGGTGCCGTAGATCCGTTTGGTCATCAGGTGTGAGGAGCCACACTCATGTCTAGATAGAATAGTGTGTCAGGCTCAGGCTACAGAAGAAATGGGGAACAAACTGATGAAAGAATTATCTTTTCATGATACGTCGCCCACAGAGATCTAGACTGTTACCGTACTCGGCGTTCTTCCGATCTGGAACTGCTGGAAGGCTCTAGGGGAATAGAGATGGAATTACTTCTAATTTTTTAGGTCCGTAAGATTTGAAATATTTGCAAAGAAACCGCGACAAAGCAGACCTACAAATCTCGGCCAAAAGAAGGACGTTCAGTAATTGTAAAAGGGACTACACGATGAAAAACAATAGTTTTGGCAGTTAAAGTTTGAGATCCGATGGTGCCGTAGATCCGTTTGGTCATCAGGTGTGAGGAGCCACACTCATGTCTAGATAGAATAGTGTGTCAGGCTCAGGCTACAGAAGAAATGGGGAACAAACTGATGAAAGAATTATCTTTTCATGATACGTCGCCCACAGAGATCTAGACTGTTACCGTACTCGGCGTTCTTCCGATCTGGAACTGCTGGAAGGCTCTAGGGGAATAGAGATGGAATTACTTCTAATTTTTTAGGTCCGTAAGATTTGAAATATTTGCAAAGAAACCGCGACAAAGCAGACCTACAAATCTCGGCCAAAAGAAGGACGTTCAGTAATTGTAAAAGGGACTACACGATGAAAAACAATAGTTTTGGCAGTTAAAGTTTGAGATCCGATGGTGCCGTAGATCCGTTTGGTCATCAGGTGTGAGGAGCCACACTCATGTCTAGATAGAATAGTGTGTCAGGCTCAGGCTACAGAAGAAATGGGGAACAAACTGATGAAAGAATTATCTTTTCATGATACGTCGCCCACAGAGATCTAGACTGTTACCGTACTCGGCGTTCTTCCGATCTGGAACTGCTGGAAGGCTCTAGGGGAATAGAGATGGAATTACTTCTAATTTTTTAGGTCCGTAAGATTTGAAATATTTGCAAAGAAACCGCGACAAAGCAGACCTACAAATCTCGGCCAAAAGAAGGACGTTCAGTAATTGTAAAAGGGACTACACGATGAAAAACAATAGTTTTGGCAGTTAAAGTTTGAGATCCGATGGTGCCGTAGATCCGTTTGGTCATCAGGTGTGAGGAGCCACACTCATGTCTAGATAGAATAGTGTGTCAGGCTCAGGCTACAGAAGAAATGGGGAACAAACTGATGAAAAAATTATCATACCGAGGGAATTCACTCAGAACTAACAAGAATGATAACGTGCTCCGACTCGAGCGGTTTAGGAACTGCTGGAAGGCTCTAGGGGAATAAAGATGGAATGACTTCTAATTTTTTAGGTCCGTATGATTTGGAATACTTGCACACAAACACCGAGAAAGCGTTCCTGGAAATCTCGGCCCAAAAAAGGAAGTTTAGTAATTGTAAAAGGGACTAAGGATGAAAAACAGTAGTTTTGGCAGTTAAAGTTTGAGATTCGATGGTGCCGTAGATCCGTTTGGTTATCAGGTATTACGAGCCACACCCATGTCTAGCTAGAATAGTGTGTCAGGCTAAGTCTAGTGAAGAAACGGAGAACAAACTGATGAAAGAATTATCATACCGAGGGACTTCACTCAGAACTAACAAGAATGATAACGTGCTCCGACTAGAGCGGTTTAGGAACTGCTGGAAGGCTCTAGGGGAATAAAGATGGAATGACTTCTAATTTTTAGGTCCGTATGATTTTAAATACAAGCACACAAACCCCGAGAAAGCGTTCCTGGATATCTCGGCCCAAAAAAGGACGTTTAGAAATTCTAAAAGGGACTACAGGATGAAAAACAATAGTTTTGGCAGTTAAAGTTTGAGATTCGATGGTGCCGTAGATCCGTTTGGTCATCAGGTGTTATGAGCCACACCCATGTCTAGCTAGAATAGTGTGTCAGGCTCAGGCTACAGAAGAAACGGGGAACAAACTGATGAAAGTATTATCATACCGAGGGAATTCACACAGAACTAACAAGAATGATAACGTGCTCCGACTAGAGCGGTTTAGGAACTGCTAGAAGGCTCTAGGGGAATAAAGATGGAATGACTTCTAATTTTTAGGTCTGTATGAGTTGAAATACTTGCGCACAAACCCCGAGAAAGCGTTCCTGGAAATCTCGGCCCAAAAAAGGACGTTTAGTAATTCTAAAAGGGACTACAGGATGAAAAACAATAGTTTTGGCAGTTAAAGTTTGAGGTTCGATGGTGCCGTAGATCTGTTTGGTCATCAGCTGTTACGAGCCACACCCATGTCTAGCTAGAATAGTGTGTCAGGCTCAGGCTACAGAAGAAACGGGGAACAAACTGATGAAAGAATTATCATACCGAGGGAATTCACTCAGAACTAACAAGAATGATAACGTGCTCCGACTGGAGCGGTTTATGAACTGCAGGAAGGCTCTAGGGGAATAAAGATGGAGTGACTTCTAATTTTTAGGTCCGTATGATTTGAAATACTTGCACACAAACCCCGAGAAAGCGTTCCTGGAAATCTCGGCCCAAAAAAGGACGTTTAGTAATTCTAAAAGGGACTACAGGATGAAAAACAATAGTTTTGGCGGTTAAAGTTTGAGATTCGATGGTGCCGTAGATCCGTTTGGTCATCAGATGTTACGAGCCACATGCATGTCTAGATAGAATAGTGTGTCAGGCTCAGGCGACAGAAGAAACGGGGAACAAACTGATGAAAGAATTATCATACCGAGGGAATTCACTCAGAACTAACAAGAATGATAACGTGCTCCGACTCGAGCGGTTTAGGAACTGCTGGTAGGCTCTAGGGGAATAAAGATGGAATGACTTCTAATTTTTAGGTCCGTATGATTTGAAATACTTGCACACAAACCCCGAGAAAGCGTTCATGGAAATCTCGTCCCAAAAAAGGACGTTTAGTAATTTTAAAAGGGACTACAGGATGAAAAACAATAGTTTTGGCAGTTAAAGTTTGAGGTTCGATGGTGCCGTAGATCCGTTTGGTCATCAGGTGTTACGAGCCACACCCAAGTCTAGATAGAATAGTGTGTTAGGCTCAGGCTAGAGAAGAAACATGGAACAAACTGATGAAAGAATTATCATACCGAGGGAATTCACTAAGAACTAACAAGAATGATAACGTGCTCCGACTGGAGCGGTTTAGGAACTGCTGGAAGGCTCTTGGGGAATAAAGATGGAATGACTTCTAATTTTTTAGGTCCGTAAGATTTGAAATACTTGCACACAAACCCCGAGAAAGCGTTCCTGGAAATCTCGGCCCAAAAATGGACGTTTAGTAATTCTAAAAGGGACTACAGAATGAAAAACAATAGTTTTGGCAGTTAAAGTTTGAGATTCGATGGTGCCGTAGATCCGTTTGGTCATCAGGTGTTACGAGCCACACTCATGTCTAGCTAGAATAGTGTGTCAAGCTCAGGCTACATAAGAAACGGGGAACAAACTGATGAAAGAATTATCATACCGAGGGAATTCACTGAGAACTAACAAGAATGATAACGTGCTCCGGCAGGAGCGGTTTAGGAACTGCTGGAAGGCTCTAGGGGAATAAAGATGGAATGACTTCTAATTCTTAGGTCTGTATGATTTGAAATACTTGCACACAAATCTTTAGATAGTGTTGATAGCAATCAGGTCTAAAATATTGACGTTTAGTACTTTTAAAAGGTACTACAGGATGAAAAACAATAGTTTTGGCAGTTAAAGTTTGAGATTCGATGGTGCCGTAGATCCGTTTGGTCATCAGGTGTTACGAGCCACACTCATGTCTAGCTAGAATAGTGTGTCAAGCTCAGGCTACATAAGAAACGGGGAACAAACTGATGAAAGAATTATCATACCGAGGGAATTCACTGAGAACTAACAAGAATGATAACGTGCTCCGGCAGGAGCGGTTTAGGAACTGCTGGAAGGCTCTAGGGGAATAAAGATGGAATGACTTCTAATTCTTAGGTCTGTATGATTTGAAATACTTGCACACAAATCTTTAGATAGTGTTGATAGCAATCAGGTCTAAAATATTGACGTTTAGTACTTTTAAAAGGTACTACAGGATGAAAAACAATAGTTTTGGCAGTTAAAGTTTGAGATTCGATGGTGCCGTAGATCCGTTTGGTCATCAGGTGTTACGAGCCACACTCATGTCTAGCTAGAATAGTGTGTCAAGCTCAGGCTACATAAGAAACGGGGAACAAACTGATGAAAGAATTATCATACCGAGGGAATTCACTGAGAACTAACAAGAATGATAACGTGCTCCGGCAGGAGCGGTTTAGGAACTGCTGGAAGGCTCTAGGGGAATAAAGATGGAATGACTTCTAATTCTTAGGTCTGTATGATTTGAAATACTTGCACACAAATCTTTAGATAGTGTTGATAGCAATCAGGTCTAAAATATTGACGTTTAGTACTTTTAAAAGGTACTACAGGATGAAAAACAATAGTTTTGGCAGTTAAAGTTTGAGATTCGATGGTGCCGTAGATCCGTTTGGTCATCAGGTGTTACGAGCCACACTCATGTCTAGCTAGAATAGTGTGTCAAGCTCAGGCTACATAAGAAACGGGGAACAAACTGATGAAAGAATTATCATACCGAGGGAATTCACTGAGAACTAACAAGAATGATAACGTGCTCCGGCAGGAGCGGTTTAGGAACTGCTGGAAGGCTCTAGGGGAATAAAGATGGAATGACTTCTAATTCTTAGGTCTGTATGATTTGAAATACTTGCACACAAATCTTTAGATAGTGTTGATAGCAATCAGGTCTAAAATATTGACGTTTAGTACTTTTAAAAGGTACTACAGGATGAAAAACAATAGTTTTGGCAGTTAAAGTTTGAGATTCGATGGTGCCGTAGATCCGTTTGGTCATCAGGTGTTACGAGCCACACTCATGTCTAGCTAGAATAGTGTGTCAAGCTCAGGCTACATAAGAAACGGGGAACAAACTGATGAAAGAATTATCATACCGAGGGAATTCACTGAGAACTAACAAGAATGATAACGTGCTCCGGCAGGAGCGGTTTAGGAACTGCTGGAAGGCTCTAGGGGAATAAAGATGGAATGACTTCTAATTCTTAGGTCTGTATGATTTGAAATACTTGCACACAAATCTTTAGATAGTGTTGATAGCAATCAGGTCTAAAATATTGACGTTTAGTACTTTTAAAAGGTACTACAGGATGAAAAACAATAGTTTTGGCAGTTAAAGTTTGAGATTCGATGGTGCCGTAGATCCGTTTGGTCATCAGGTGTTACGAGCCACACTCATGTCTAGCTAGAATAGTGTGTCAAGCTCAGGCTACATAAGAAACGGGGAACAAACTGATGAAAGAATTATCATACCGAGGGAATTCACTGAGAACTAACAAGAATGATAACGTGCTCCGGCAGGAGCGGTTTAGGAACTGCTGGAAGGCTCTAGGGGAATAAAGATGGAATGACTTCTAATTCTTAGGTCTGTATGATTTGAAATACTTGCACACAAATCTTTAGATAGTGTTGATAGCAATCAGGTCTAAAATATTGACGTTTAGTACTTTTAAAAGGTACTACAGGATGAAAAACAATAGTTTTGGCAGTTAAAGTTTGAGATTCGATGGTGCCGTAGATCCGTTTGGTCATCAGGTGTTACGAGCCACACTCATGTCTAGCTAGAATAGTGTGTCAAGCTCAGGCTACATAAGAAACGGGGAACAAACTGATGAAAGAATTATCATACCGAGGGAATTCACTGAGAACTAACAAGAATGATAACGTGCTCCGGCAGGAGCGGTTTAGGAACTGCTGGAAGGCTCTAGGGGAATAAAGATGGAATGACTTCTAATTCTTAGGTCTGTATGATTTGAAATACTTGCACACAAACCGCACGAAAGCGTTCCTGGAAATCTCGGCCCAAAAAAGGACGTTTAGTAATTTTAAAAGGGACTACAGGATGAAAAACAATAGTTTTGGCAGTTAAAGTTTGAGGTTCGATGGTGCCGTAGATCCGTTTGGTCATCAGGTGTTACGAGCCACACCCAAGTCTAGATAGAATAGTGTGTTAGGCTCAGGCTAGAGAAGAAACATGGAACAAACTGATGAAAGAATTATCATACCGAGGGAATTCACTAAGAACTAACAAGAATGATAACGTGCTCCGACTGGAGCGGTTTAGGAACTGCTGGAAGGCTCTTGGGGAATAAAGATGGAATGACTTCTAATTTTTTAGGTCCGTAAGATTTGAAATACTTGCACACAAACCCCGAGAAAGCGTTCCTAGAAATCTCGGCCCAAATAAGGACGTTTAGTAATTGTAAAAGGGACTACACGATGAAAAACAATAGTTTTGGCAGTTAAAGTTTGAGATTCGATGGTGCCGTAGATCCGTTTGGTCATCAGGTGTTACGAGCCACACCCATGTCTAGCTAGAATAGTGTGTCAAGCTCAGGCTACATAAGAAACGGGGAACAAACTGATGAAAGAATTATCATACCGAGGGAATTCACTGAGAACTAACAAGAATGATAACGTGCTGCGGCAGGAGCGGTTTAGGAACTGCTGGAAGGCTCTAGGTGAATAAAGATGGAATGACTTCTAATTTTTAGGTCTGTATGATTTGAAATACTTGCACACAAACCCCGAGAAAGCATTCCTGGAAATCTCGGCCCAAAAAAGGACGTTTAGTAATTCTAAAAGGGACTACAGGATGAAAAACAATAGTTTTGGCAGTTAAAGTTTGAGATTCGATGGTGCCGTAGATCCGTTTGGTCATCAGGTGTGACGAGCCACACGGAAGGCTCTAGGGGAATAAAGATGGAATTACTTCTAATTTTTAGGTCCGTATGATTTGAAATACTTGCACACAAACCC
>CAJFDF010000520.1:77309-90330 GCA_904067115.1 Aegilops sharonensis
GAAAAAGGAGTTTTAGTAATTCTAAATGGGACTACAGGATGAAAAACAATAGTTTTGGCAGTTAAAGTTTGAGATTCGATGGTGTCATAGATCCGTTTGGTCATCACGTGTTATGAGCCACACCCATGTCTAGATAGAATAGCGTGTAAGGCTCATGCTAGAGAAGAAACGGGGAACAAACTGATGAAAGAATTATCATACCGAGGGAATTCACTCAGAACTAACAAGAATGATAACGTGCTCCGACTGGAGCGGTTTAGAAACTGCTGGAAGGCTCTAGGGGAATAAAGATGGAATGACTTCTAATTTTTTAGGTCCGTATGATTTGAAATACTTGCACACAAACCTCGAGAAAGCGTTCCTGGAAATCTCGGCCCAAAAAAGGACGTTTAGTAATTCTAAAAGGGACTACAGGATGAAAAACAATAGTTTTGGCAGTTAAAGTTTGAGATTCGATGGTGCCGTAGATCCGTTTGGTCATCAGGTGTTACGAGCCACACCCAAGTCTAGATAGAATAGTGTGTCAGGCTCAGGCTAGAGAAGAAACAGGGAAGAAACTGATGAAAGAATTCTCATACAGAGGGAATTCACTCAGAACTAACAAGAATGATAACGTGCTCCGACTAGAGCGGTTTAGGAACTGCTGGAAGGCTCTAGGGGAATAAAGATGGAATGACTTCTAAATTTTTTAGGTCCGTATGATTTGAAATACTTGCACACAAACCCCGAGAAAGCGTTCCTGGAAATATCGGCCCAAATAAGGACGTTTAGTAATGGGAAAAGGGACTACTGGATGAAAAACAATAGTTTTGGCAGTTAAAGTTTGAGATTCGATGGTGGCGTAGATCCGTTTGGTTATCAGGTGTTACGAGCCACACCCATGTCTAGCTAGAATAGTGTGTTAGGCTCAGGCTAGAGAAGAAACGGGGAACAAACTGATGAAATAATTATCATACCGAGGGACTTCACTCAGAAGTAACAAGAATGATAATGTGCTCCGACTAGAGCGGTTTAGGAACTGCTGGAAGGCTCTAGGGGAATAAAGATGGAATGACTTCGAATTTTTAGGTCCGTATGATTTGAAATACATGCACACAAACCCCGAGAAAGCGTTCCTGGATATCTCGGCCCAAAAAAGTACGTTTAGTAATTCTAAAAGGGACTACAGGATGAAAAACAATAGTTTTGGCAGTTAAAGTTTGAGATTCGATGGTGCCGTAGATCCGTTTGGTCATCAGGTGTTACGAGCCACACCGATGTCTAGCTAGAATAGTGTGTCAAGCTCAGGCTACAGAAGAAACGGGGAACAAACTGATAAAAGAATTATCATACCGAGGGAATTCACTGAGAACTAACAAGAATGATAACGTGCTCCGGCAGGAGCGGTTTAGGAACTGCTGGAAGGCTCTAGGGGAATAAAGATGGAATGACTTCTAATTTTTCGGTCCGTATGATTTGAAATACTTGCACACAAACCCCGAGAAAGCGTTCCGAGAAATCTCGGCCCAAATAAGGACGTTTAGTAATGGGAAAAGGGACTACTGGATGAAAAACAATAGTTTTGGCAGTTAAAGTTTGAGGTTCGATGGTGCCGTAGATCCGTTTGGTCATCAGGTGTTACGAACCACACCCATGTGTAGCTATAATAGTGTGTCAGGCTCAGGCTACAAAAGAAACGGGGAACAAACTGATGAAAGAATTATCATACCGAGGGACTTCGATCAGAAGTAACAAGAATGATAATGTGCTCCGACTCGAGGGTCGTAAGAACTGCTGGTAGGGAAAGGGTGTAGATCTCGGTAGTGACTGCGACTTTTTAGAACTGTATGATTTGAAATACTTGCACACAAACCCCGAGAAAGCGTTCCGAGAAATCTCGGCCCAAATAAGGACGTTTAGTAATGGGAAAAGGGACTACTGGATGAAAAACAATAGTTTTGGCAGTTAAAGTTTGAGGTTCGATGGTGCCGTAGATCCGTTTGGTCATCAGGTGTTACGAACCACACCCATGTGTAGCTATAATAGTGTGTCAGGCTCAGGCTACAAAAGAAACGGGGAACAAACTGATGAAAGAATTATCATACCGAGGGACTTCGATCAGAAGTAACAAGAATGATAATGTGCTCCGACTCGAGGGTCGTAAGAACTGCTGGTAGGGAAAGGGTGTAGATCTCGGTAGTGACTGCGACTTTTTAGAACTGTATGATTTGAAATACTTGCACACAAACCCCGAGAAAGCGTTCCTGGAAATCTTGGCCCAAAAAAGGACGTTTAGTAATTCTAAAAGGGACTACAGGATGAAAAACAATAGTTTTGGCAGTTAAAGTTTGAGATTCGATGGTGCCGTAGATCCGTTTGGTCATCAGGTGTTACGAGCCACACCGATGTCTAGCTAGAATAGTGTGTCAAGCTCAGGCTACAGAAGAAACGGGGAACAAACTGATAAAAGAATTATCATACCGAGGGAATTCACTGAGAACTAACAAGAATGATAACGTGCTCCGGCAGGAGCGGTTTAGGAACTGCTGGAAGGCTCTAGGGGAATAAAGATGGAATGACTTCTAATTTTTAGTTCTTTATGATTTGAAACACTTGCACACAAACCCCGAGAAAGCGTTCCTGGAAATCTCGGCCCAAAAAAGGACGTCTAGTAATTCTAAAAGGGACTACAGGATGAAAAATAATAGTTTTGGCAGTTAAAGTTTGAGATTCGATGGTGCCGTAGATCCGTTTGGTCATCAGGTGTTACGAGCCACACTCATGTCTAGATAGAATAGTGTATCAGGCTCAGGCTACAGAAGAAACGGGGAACAAACTGATGAAAGAATTATCATACCGAGGGAATTCGATCAGAACTAACAAGAATGATAACGTGCTCCGACTCGAGCGGTTTAGGAACTGCTAGAAGGCTCTAGTGGAATAAAGATGGAATGACTTCTAAATTTTAGGTCCGTATGATTTGAAATACTTGCACACAAACCCCGAGAAAGCGTTCCTGGAAATCTCGGCCCAAAAAAGGACGTTTAGTAATTCTAAAAGGGACTACAGGATGAAAAACAATAGTTTTGGCAGTTAAAGTTTGAGGTTCGATGGTGCCGTAGATCCGTTTGGTCATCAGGTGTTACGAACCACACCCATGTGTAGCTATAATAGTGTGTCAGGCTCAGGCTACAAAAGAAACGGGGAACAAACTGATGAAAGAATTATCATACCGAGAGAATTCACTCAGAACTAACAAGAATGATAACATGCTCCAATTGGAGCGGTTTAGGAAATGCTGGTAGGCTCTAGGGGAATAAAGATGGAATGACTTCTAATTTTTAGGTCTGTACAGTTTGAAATACTTGGACACAAACCGTACGAAAGCGTTCATGGAAATCTCGTCCCGAAAAAGGACTGTTAGTAATTCTAAATGGGACTACAGGATGAAAAACAATAGTTTTGGCAATTAAAGTTTGAGATTCGATGGTGTCGTAGATCCGTTTGGTCATCACGTGTTATGAGCCACACCCATGTCTAGAAAGAATAGCTTGTAAGGCTCAGGCTAGAGAAGAAACGGGGAACAAACTGATGAAAGAATTATCATACCGAGGGAATTCACTCAGAACTAACAAGAATGATAACGTGCTCCGACTGGAGCGGTTTAGAAACTGCTGGAAGGCTCTAGGGGAATAAAGATGGAATGACTTCTAATTTTTTAGGTCCGTATGATTTGAAATACTTGCACACAAACCCCGAGAAAGCGTTCCTGGAAATCTCGGCCCAAAAAAGGACGTTTAGTAATTCTAAAAGGGACTACAGGATGAAAAACAATAGTTTTGGCAGTTAAAGTTTGAGATTCGATGGTGCCGTAGATCCGTTTGGTCATCAGCTGTTACGAGCCACACCCAAGTCTAGATAGAATAGTGTGTCAGGCTCAGGCTTGAGAAGAAACAGGGAAGAAACTGATGAAAGAATTCTCATATCGAGGGAATTCACTCAGAACTAACAAGAATGATAACGTGCTCCGACTGGAGCGGTTTAGGAACTGCTGGAAGGCTCTAGGGGAATAAAGATGGAATGACTTCTAATTTTTTAGGTCCGTAAGATTTGAAAAAATTGCACACAAACCCCGAGAAAGCGTTCCGAGAAATCTCGGCCCAAATAAGGACGTTTAGTAATTGTAAAAGGGACTACAGGATCAAAAACAATAGTTTTGGCAGTTAAAGTTTGAGATTCGATGGTGCCGTAGATCCGTTTGGTCATCAGGTGTTACGAGCCACACCCATGTCTAGCTAGAATAGTGTGTCAGGCTCAGGATAGAGAAGAAACGGGGAACAAACTGTTGAAAGAATTATAATACCGAGGGACTTCACTCAGAACTAACAAGAATGATAACGTGCTCCGCCTAGAGCGGTTTAGGAACTGCTGGAAGGCTCTGGGGGAATAAAGATGGAATGACTTCTAATTTTTAGGTCAGTATGATTTGAAATACATGCACACAAACCCCGAGAAAGCATTCCTGGATATCTCGGCGCAAAAAAGGACGTTTAGTAATTCTAAAAGGGACTACAGGATGAAAACAATAGTTTTGGCAGTTAAAGTTTGAGATTCGATGGTGCCGTAGATCCGTTTGGTCATCAGGTGTTACGAGCCACACCCATGTCTAGGTAGAATAGTGTGTGAGGCTGAGGCTACAGAAGAAGCGGGGAACAAACTGATGAAAGAATTATCATACCGAGGGAATTCACTCAGAACTAACAAGAATGATAATGTGCTCCAACTGGAGCGGTTTAGGAACTGCTGGAAGGCTCTAGGGGAATAAAGATGGAATGACTTCTAATTTTTTAGGTCCGTATGATTTGAAATACTTGCACACAAACCCCGAGAAAGCGTTCCTGGAAATCTCGGCCCAAATAAGGACGTTTAGTAATGGTAAAAGGGACTACAGGATGAAAAACAATAGTTTTGGCAGTTAAAGTTTGAGATTCGATGGTGCCGTAGATCCGTTTGGTCATCAGGTTTTACGAGCCACACCCATGTCTAGATAGAATAGTGTGTCAGGCTCAGGCTAGAGAAGAAACAGGGAACAAGCTGATGAAAGAATTATCATACCGATGGAATTCACTCAGAACTAAGAAGAATGATAACGTGCTCCGACTGGAGCGGTTTAGGAACTGCTAGAAGGCTCTAGGGGAATAAAGATGGAATGACTTCTAATTATTTAGGTTCGTATGATTTGAAATACTTGCGCACACGCCGCGCGCGAGGGTTCCTAGACTTCCCGGCCCAAATAAGGACGTTTAGTAATTGTAAAAGGGACTACAGGATCAAAAACAATAGTTTTGGCAGCTAAAGTTTGAGATTCGATGGTGCCGTAGATCTGTTTGGTCATCAGGTGCTACGAGCCACACCCATGTCTAGCTAGAATAGTGTGTCAGGCTCACGCTAGAGAAGAAAGGGGGAACAAAGTGATGAAAGAATTATCATACGTAGGGACTTCACTCAGAACTAACAAGAGTGATAACGTGCTCCGACTAGAGCGGTTTAGGAACTGCTGGAAGGCTCTAGGGGAATAAAGATGGAATGACTTCTAATTATTTAGGTTCGTATGATTTGAAATACTTGCGCACACGCCGCGCGCGAGGGTTCCTAGACTTCCCGGCCCAAATAAGGACGTTTAGTAATTGTAAAAGGGACTACAGGATCAAAAACAATAGTTTTGGCAGCTAAAGTTTGAGATTCGATGGTGCCGTAGATCTGTTTGGTCATCAGGTGCTACGAGCCACACCCATGTCTAGCTAGAATAGTGTGTCAGGCTCACGCTAGAGAAGAAAGGGGGAACAAAGTGATGAAAGAATTATCATACGTAGGGACTTCACTCAGAACTAACAAGAGTGATAACGTGCTCCGACTAGAGCGGTTTAGGAACTGCTGGAAGGCTCTAGGGGAATAAAGATGGAATGACTTCTAATTATTTAGGTTCGTATGATTTGAAATACTTGCGCACACGCCGCGCGCGAGGGTTCCTAGACTTCCCGGCCCAAATAAGGACGTTTAGTAATTGTAAAAGGGACTACAGGATCAAAAACAATAGTTTTGGCAGCTAAAGTTTGAGATTCGATGGTGCCGTAGATCTGTTTGGTCATCAGGTGCTACGAGCCACACCCATGTCTAGCTAGAATAGTGTGTCAGGCTCACGCTAGAGAAGAAAGGGGGAACAAAGTGATGAAAGAATTATCATACGTAGGGACTTCACTCAGAACTAACAAGAGTGATAACGTGCTCCGACTAGAGCGGTTTAGGAACTGCTGGAAGGCTCTAGGGGAATAAAGATGGAATGACTTCTAATTATTTAGGTTCGTATGATTTGAAATACTTGCGCACACGCCGCGCGCGAGGGTTCCTAGACTTCCCGGCCCAAATAAGGACGTTTAGTAATTGTAAAAGGGACTACAGGATCAAAAACAATAGTTTTGGCAGCTAAAGTTTGAGATTCGATGGTGCCGTAGATCTGTTTGGTCATCAGGTGCTACGAGCCACACCCATGTCTAGCTAGAATAGTGTGTCAGGCTCACGCTAGAGAAGAAAGGGGGAACAAAGTGATGAAAGAATTATCATACGTAGGGACTTCACTCAGAACTAACAAGAGTGATAACGTGCTCCGACTAGAGCGGTTTAGGAACTGCTGGAAGGCTCTAGGGGAATAAAGATGGAATGACTTCTAATTATTTAGGTTCGTATGATTTGAAATACTTGCGCACACGCCGCGCGCGAGGGTTCCTAGACTTCCCGGCCCAAATAAGGACGTTTAGTAATTGTAAAAGGGACTACAGGATCAAAAACAATAGTTTTGGCAGCTAAAGTTTGAGATTCGATGGTGCCGTAGATCTGTTTGGTCATCAGGTGCTACGAGCCACACCCATGTCTAGCTAGAATAGTGTGTCAGGCTCACGCTAGAGAAGAAAGGGGGAACAAAGTGATGAAAGAATTATCATACGTAGGGACTTCACTCAGAACTAACAAGAGTGATAACGTGCTCCGACTAGAGCGGTTTAGGAACTGCTGGAAGGCTCTAGGGGAATAAAGATGGAATGACTTCTAATTATTTAGGTTCGTATGATTTGAAATACTTGCGCACACGCCGCGCGCGAGGGTTCCTAGACTTCCCGGCCCAAATAAGGACGTTTAGTAATTGTAAAAGGGACTACAGGATCAAAAACAATAGTTTTGGCAGCTAAAGTTTGAGATTCGATGGTGCCGTAGATCTGTTTGGTCATCAGGTGCTACGAGCCACACCCATGTCTAGCTAGAATAGTGTGTCAGGCTCACGCTAGAGAAGAAAGGGGGAACAAAGTGATGAAAGAATTATCATACGTAGGGACTTCACTCAGAACTAACAAGAGTGATAACGTGCTCCGACTAGAGCGGTTTAGGAACTGCTGGAAGGCTCTAGGGGAATAAAGATGGAATGACTTCTAATTATTTAGGTTCGTATGATTTGAAATACTTGCGCACACGCCGCGCGCGAGGGTTCCTAGACTTCCCGGCCCAAATAAGGACGTTTAGTAATTGTAAAAGGGACTACAGGATCAAAAACAATAGTTTTGGCAGCTAAAGTTTGAGATTCGATGGTGCCGTAGATCTGTTTGGTCATCAGGTGCTACGAGCCACACCCATGTCTAGCTAGAATAGTGTGTCAGGCTCACGCTAGAGAAGAAAGGGGGAACAAAGTGATGAAAGAATTATCATACGTAGGGACTTCACTCAGAACTAACAAGAGTGATAACGTGCTCCGACTAGAGCGGTTTAGGAACTGCTGGAAGGCTCTAGGGGAATAAAGATGGAATGACTTCTAATTATTTAGGTTCGTATGATTTGAAATACTTGCGCACACGCCGCGCGCGAGGGTTCCTAGACTTCCCGGCCCAAATAAGGACGTTTAGTAATTGTAAAAGGGACTACAGGATCAAAAACAATAGTTTTGGCAGCTAAAGTTTGAGATTCGATGGTGCCGTAGATCTGTTTGGTCATCAGGTGCTACGAGCCACACCCATGTCTAGCTAGAATAGTGTGTCAGGCTCACGCTAGAGAAGAAAGGGGGAACAAAGTGATGAAAGAATTATCATACGTAGGGACTTCACTCAGAACTAACAAGAGTGATAACGTGCTCCGACTAGAGCGGTTTAGGAACTGCTGGAAGGCTCTAGGGGAATAAAGATGGAATGACTTCTAATTATTTAGGTTCGTATGATTTGAAATACTTGCGCACACGCCGCGCGCGAGGGTTCCTAGACTTCCCGGCCCAAATAAGGACGTTTAGTAATTGTAAAAGGGACTACAGGATCAAAAACAATAGTTTTGGCAGCTAAAGTTTGAGATTCGATGGTGCCGTAGATCTGTTTGGTCATCAGGTGCTACGAGCCACACCCATGTCTAGCTAGAATAGTGTGTCAGGCTCACGCTAGAGAAGAAAGGGGGAACAAAGTGATGAAAGAATTATCATACGTAGGGACTTCACTCAGAACTAACAAGAGTGATAACGTGCTCCGACTAGAGCGGTTTAGGAACTGCTGGAAGGCTCTAGGGGAATAAAGATGGAATGACTTCTAATTATTTAGGTTCGTATGATTTGAAATACTTGCGCACACGCCGCGCGCGAGGGTTCCTAGACTTCCCGGCCCAAATAAGGACGTTTAGTAATTGTAAAAGGGACTACAGGATCAAAAACAATAGTTTTGGCAGCTAAAGTTTGAGATTCGATGGTGCCGTAGATCTGTTTGGTCATCAGGTGCTACGAGCCACACCCATGTCTAGCTAGAATAGTGTGTCAGGCTCACGCTAGAGAAGAAAGGGGGAACAAAGTGATGAAAGAATTATCATACGTAGGGACTTCACTCAGAACTAACAAGAGTGATAACGTGCTCCGACTAGAGCGGTTTAGGAACTGCTGGAAGGCTCTAGGGGAATAAAGATGGAATGACTTCTAATTATTTAGGTTCGTATGATTTGAAATACTTGCGCACACGCCGCGCGCGAGGGTTCCTAGACTTCCCGGCCCAAATAAGGACGTTTAGTAATTGTAAAAGGGACTACAGGATCAAAAACAATAGTTTTGGCAGCTAAAGTTTGAGATTCGATGGTGCCGTAGATCTGTTTGGTCATCAGGTGCTACGAGCCACACCCATGTCTAGCTAGAATAGTGTGTCAGGCTCACGCTAGAGAAGAAAGGGGGAACAAAGTGATGAAAGAATTATCATACGTAGGGACTTCACTCAGAACTAACAAGAGTGATAACGTGCTCCGACTAGAGCGGTTTAGGAACTGCTGGAAGGCTCTAGGGGAATAAAGATGGAATGACTTCTAATTATTTAGGTTCGTATGATTTGAAATACTTGCGCACACGCCGCGCGCGAGGGTTCCTAGACTTCCCGGCCCAAATAAGGACGTTTAGTAATTGTAAAAGGGACTACAGGATCAAAAACAATAGTTTTGGCAGCTAAAGTTTGAGATTCGATGGTGCCGTAGATCTGTTTGGTCATCAGGTGTTACGAGCCACACCCATGTCTAGCTAGAATAGTGTGTCAAGCTCAGGATACAGAGGAAACGGGGAACAAACTGATGAAAGAATTATCATACCGAGGGAATTCACTGAGAACTAACAAGAATGATAACGTGCTCCGACAGGAGTGGTTTAGGAACTGCTGGAAGGCTCTAGGGGAATAAAGATGGAATGACTTCTAATTTTTAGGTCTGTATGATTTGAAATACTTGCACACAAACCCCGAGAAAGCGTTCCTGGAAATCTCGGCCCAAAAAAGGACGTTTAGTAATTCTAAAAGGGACTACAGGATGAAAAACAATAGTTTTGGCAGTTAAAGTTTGAGATTCGATGGTGCCGTAGATCTGTTTGGTCATCAGGTGTTACGAGCCACACTCATGTCTAGATAGAATAGTGTGTCAGGCTCAGGCTAGAGAAGAAACGGGGAACAAACTGATTAAAGAATTATCATACCGAGGGAATTCACTCAGAACTAACAAGAATGATAACGTGCTCCGACTGGAGCGGTTTAGGAACTGCTGGAAGGCTCTAGGAGAATAAAGATGGAATGACTTCTAATTTTTTAGGTCCGTATGATTTGAAATACTTGCACACAAACCCCGAGAAAGCGTTCCTAGAAATCTCGGCCAAAATAAGGACGTTTAGTAATTGTAAAAGGGACTACAGGATGAAAAACAATAGTTTTGGCAGTTAAAGTTTGAGATTCGACGGTGCCGTAGATCCGTTTGGTCATCAGGTGTTACGAGCCACACCAATGTCTAGCTAGAATAGTGTGTCAGGCTCAGGCTAGAGACGAAACGGGGAACAAACTGATGAAAGAATTATCATACCGAGGGACTTCACTCAGAACTAACAAGAATGATAACGTGCTCCGACTAGAGCGGTTTAGGAACTGCTGGAAGGCTCTAGGGGAATAAAGATGGAATGACTTCTAATTTTGAGGTCCGTATGATTTGAAATACATGCACACAAACCCCGAGAAAGCGTTCCTGGAAATCTTGGCCCAAAAAAGGACGTTTAGTAATTCTAAAAGGGACTACAGGATGAAAAACAATAGTTTTGGCAGTTAAAGTTTGAGATTCGATGATGCCGTAGATCCGTTTGGTCATCAGGTGTTACGAGCCACACTCATGTCTAGATAGAATAGTGTGTCAGGCTCAGGCTAGAGAAGAAACGGGGAACAAACTGATGAAAGAATTATCATACCGAGGGAATTCACTCAGAACTAACAAGAATGATAACGTGCTCCAACTGGAGCGGTTTAGGAACTGCTGGAAGGCTCTAGGGGAATAAAGATGGAATGACTTCTAATTTTTTAGGTCCGTATGATTTGAAATACTTGCACACAAACCCCGAGAAAGCGTTCCTAGAAATCTCGGCCAAAATAAGGACGTTTAGTAATTGTAAAAGGGACTACAGGATGAAAAACAATAGTTTTGGCAGTTAAAGTTTGAGATTCGATGGTGCCGTAGATCCGTTTGGTCATCAGGTGTTACGAGCCACACTCATGTCTAGATAGAATAGTGTGTCAGGCTCAGGCTAGAGAAGAAACGGGGAACAAACTGATGAAAGAATAATCATACCGAGGNCTAGAAATCTCGGCCAAAATAAGGACGTTTAGTAATTGTAAAAGGGACTACAGGATGAAAAACAATAGTTTTGGCAGTTAAAGTTTGAGATTCGATGGTGCCGTAGATCCGTTTGGTCATCAGGTGTTACGAGCCACACTCATGTCTAGATAGAATAGTGTGTCAGGCTCAGGCTAGAGAAGAAACGGGGAACAAACTGATGAAAGAATAATCATACCGAGGGAATTCACTCAGAACTAACAAGAATGATAACGTGCTCCGACTGGAGCGGTTTAGGAACTGCTGGAAGGCTCTAGGGGAATAAAGATGGAATGACTTCTAATTTTTTAGGTCCGTATGATTTGAAATACTTGCACACAAACCCCGAGAAAGCGTTCCTAGAAATCTCGGCCCAAATAAGGACGTTTAGTAATTGTAAAAGGGACTACAGGATGAAAAACAATAGTTTTGGCAATTAAAGTTTGAGATTCGATGGTGCCGTAGATCCGTTTGGTCATCAGGTGTTACGAGCCACACCAATGTCTAGCTAGAATAGTGTGTCAGGCTCAGGGTAGAGACGAAACGGGGAACAAACTGATGAAAGAATTATCATACCGAGGGACTTCACTCAGAACTAACAAGAATGATAACGTGCTCCGACTAGAGCGGTTTAGGAACTGCTGGAAGGCTCTAGGGGAATAAAGATGGAATGACTTCTAATTTTGAGGTCCGTATGATTTGAAATACATGAACACAAACCCCGAGAAAGCGTTCCTGGATATCTCGGCCCAAAAAAGGACGTTTAGTAATTCTAAAAGGGACTACAGGATGAAAAACAATAGTTTTGGCAGTTAAAGTTTAAGATTCGATGGTGCCGTAGATCCGTTTGGTCAACAGGTGTTACGAGCCACACCCATGTCTAGGTAGAATAGTGTATCAGGCTGAGGCTACACAAGAAACGGGGAACAAACTGATGAAAGAATTATCATACCGAGGGAATTCACTCAGAACTAACAAGAATGATAACGTACTCCGACTGGAGCGGTTTAGGAACTGCTGGAAGGCTCTAGGGGAATAAAGATGGAATGACATCTAATTTTTTAGGTTCGTATGATTTGAAATACTTGCACACAAACCCCGAGAAAGCGTTCCTGGAAATCTCGGCCCAAAAAAGGACGTTTAGTAATTCTAAATGGGACTACAGGATGAAAAACAATAGTTTTGGCAGTTAAAGTTTGAGGTTNTTAGTAAATCTAAAAGGGACTACAGGATGAAAAACAATAGTTTTGGCAGTTAAAGTTTGAGGTTCGATGGTGCCGTAGATCCGTTTGGTCGTCAGGTTTTACGAGCCACACCCATGTCTAGATAGAATAGTGTGTCAGGCTCAGGCTAGAGAAGAAACGGGGAACAAACTGATGAAAGAATTATCATACTGAGGGAATTCACTCAGAACTAAGAAGAATGATAACGTGCTCCGACTGGAGCGGTTTAGAAACTGCTGGAAGGCTCTAGGGGAATAAAGATGGAATGACTTCTAATTTTTTAGGTCCGTATGATTTGAAATACTTGCACACAAACCCCGAGAAAGCGTTCCTGTAAATCTCGGCCCAAAAAAGGACGTTTAGTAATTGTAAAAGGGACTACAGGATGAAAAACAATAGTTTTGGCAGTTAAAGTTTGAGATTCGATGGTGCCGTAGATCCGTTTGGTCATCAGGTGTTACGAGCCACACCCATGTCCAGATAGAATAGTGTGTCAGGCTCAGGCTAGAGAAGAAACGGGGAACAAGCTGATGAAATAATTATCATACCGAGGGAATTCACTCAGAACTAACAAGAATGATAACGTGCTCCGACTGGAGCGGTTTAGGAACTGCTGGAAGGCTCTAGGGGAATAAAGATGGAATGACTTC
>CAJFDF010000521.1:41974-71419 GCA_904067115.1 Aegilops sharonensis
ACTACTTGTCCATCTTCATCTTGCTTGTTGCGAAACACCCATTTGGTACCGATGATGTTGTGGTTGTTGTCGGGCTTCTCAACCAATGTCCACACTTGATTTCTCTCAAAGTTGTGTAGCTCTTCGTGCATGGCGTTTATCCAATCCGGATCTTCCAATGCTTCTTCAACCTTCATAGGTTCAATGCTAGAGATGAATGAATAGTGTTCACAAAAGTTAGCTAAACGAGTTTTAGAGCGAGTGATTCTCCCGGTTTGGATATCATTGTAGATTTGCTCGACGGGATGGTCTCTAGCAATTCTTGCTCGAACTCGTGAAAGCTTTTGCTTGGGTCTTGGTTGAACATCTTCTTCATCTTGTTCTTCTTCTTGGCACCTAGTCTTCTATGCCACAACCAGCCTTTAGAAGATTTAGCAATAAATAAAGTTCTAGGTTGAGCCTTTTTAGTGAAATCAACAATGTATACACCACCTCTACGTACACCGGTAAACACCATTTTATGATTATCTCTACGAAACACTTGGCAATCTACTTCAGTAAATAGGACATTGAAACCGAAATCAGCAAGTCTAGATACTGAAAGTAAGTTGTAACCAAGAGATTCAACGAGCATGAAATTTTGTATGGAGCTATCATGTGAGATGGCCACCTTACCGAGGCCAACCACCTTACCCTTTGAGTTGTCACCGAAAGTGACATACTTTCGAGGACCATCGTTTTCAGCAAGCTCATGAAACATGTCTTTATCTCCGGTCATGTGATCGGTACATCAACTATCAAGAACCCATTCCTTTCCTCCTGCCATATATCCACAAAGATTTTCCATAAGACCAAAGTATCTCATTGCATCATCAAGATCGAAGTCACTATCATCATCCTCATCATAGTATCCATGTTCAACATCGTCATGTGGTGGATCAAATCCTAGAGAGGGCGATTCGTTAGAGTGAGTTTGACAATGATCTTTCTTATGAATTTTTATAGCTTTGGAAATAATATCACTAATAATTCCAACATCTCCTTTGGCACGCATAAGGTTTGTAAGCTCAAATAGACAATCACCAAACATAGGATCACTAGAATTCATCTTACTCAAGGCAATAGACATATGGAGAATTTCATCTAGATTTTTCAAGGAATAATCTGGAAATCGTTCCTCAAGAAATTTCCATATAGTATAGGCACAATCAAGAGTAGGCAAACTAGCAATCAAATATTTGGGCAATCCTCTTATGATAAGATTGATGGTTCTAAGATTGCGAATCATGTCAAGATCCTCTTCGGGAGTGGGATGCAAGGGATCAACATGAGGTGCACAAAGGGCTAGCAATGTACTTGTTCAAATGATATTCATTGAAAATCACAAGCATCTCATTTTTTCACTCATGAAAATATTCTCCATCAAGAATAGGCACTCTATGTCTAAGACTCCCTAAAGTAGGCACATCCATCTTCCTCCAATGGTGTTTAAACCAAAACAATGGAGACCAAGGCTCTGATACAATTGAAAGGGATCGAGAAGAAGTGTCTAGAGGGGGGGGGGGGTGATTAGACACTAAGTGCCAAAAGTTGCAGTTTTTAACTATTTAGGTTTAAGTGGAGTTTAGGCACAAGCTTAACAATCTCAATACATAATTCAAGCAAGCATGCAAAGAGTATATGAGCAGCGGAAAGTAAAGCTTGCAACTTATAAGAATGTAAAGGGAAGGGTTTGGAGGATTCAAACGCAATTGGAGACACGGATGTTTTTGTCGTGGTTCCGATAGGTGGTGCTATTGTACATCCACGTTGATGGAGACTTCAACCCACGAAGGGTAACAGTTGCGCTAGTCCACGGATGGCTCCACCCACGAAGGGTCCATGAAGAAGCAACCTTGTCTATCCCACCATGGCCGTCGCCCACGAAGAACTTGCCTCACTAGCGGTAGATCTTCACAAAGTAGGTGATCTCCTTGCCCTTACAAACTACTTGGTTCAACTCCACAATCTTGTTGGAGGCTCCCAAGTGACACCTAGCCAATCTAGGAGACACCACTCTCCAAGAAGTAACAAATGGTGTGTTGATGATGAACTCCTTGCTTTTGTGCTTCAAATGATAGTCTCCCCAACACTCAACTCTCTCTCACAGGATTTGGATTTGGTGGAAAGAAGATTTGAGTGGAAAGCAACTTGGGGAAGGCTAGAGATCAAGATTCATATGGTAGGAATGGAATATCTTGGCCTCAACACATGGGTAGGTGGTTCTCTCTCAAAAAATGGATGCTGGAAGTGTAGGTTCTTTCTGATGGCTCTCTCAATGAATGAAGAGGAGGTGGAGGGGTATATATAGCCTCCACACAAAATCTAACCGTTACACACAACTTACCAATCTCGGTGGGACCGAATTAACAAACTCGGTCGGACCGATTCAGCAAATCTAGTGACCGTTAGGATTTTTGGTGGGACCGACATGCAACTCGGTAGGACCGATATGGTTAGGGTTAGGGCATAACGTAATCTCGGTGAGACCGATTACACAAACTCGGTGAGACCGATTTTGGTAATAAGCTAACCAGAGAGTTGGTCGGGCAAACTCGGTGAGACCGATTACACAAACTCGGTGGGACCGATTTTGGTAATAAGCTAACCAGAGAGTTTGCATTGTAATCTCGGTAGTACCGATTACTTAAACTCGGTGAGACCGAATTTGGTAATGGACATACACAGAGAGATTACAATCCCATCTCGGTGAGATCGAGATCCCTATCGGTGAAACCGATTTGCCTAGGGTTTGTGGCAGTGGCTAAGACATCTAAACTCGGTGGCGCCGGATAGAAAGAATCGGTGGGGCCGAGTTTGACTTTTGGTTTAGGACATGTGTGGATGTGAGAAACTAGTTGAGGGCTTTGGAGCATATCACTAAGCACTGTAGAGCAAGAAATTCATTAAGCAACACCTCATCCCCTCTTGATAGTATTGGCTTTTCCTATAGACTCAATGTGATCTTGGATCACTAAAATAGAAAGTGTAGAGTCTTGATCTTGAGGCTTGAGCCAATCCTTTGTCCTTAGCATCTTGAAGGGGTTCCACATCCTCTAGTCCATGCCACTCCATTGTTGAACTTGTCTGAGACATACTAGATAAAAGTGTTAGTCCAACAAGAGATATGTTGACATTAATTACCAAAACCACCCAGGGAGCACTTGTGCTTTCACCGGCGGTTTGTTCTCTTCTCGACCTGGGAAGAGTGGAGGAACCCGACATTCTGTTTTTGTGCGAGACTATGTTGGTGGAGGAGGAGTTGGATCGTTTTAGATGGCTGCTAGGGCTCTCCCAAATGTGTTCATGGAAGGGGGAGGGGAGGAGTCGAGGGGTGGCAACGTTTTGGAGGAAGGAGGTGGATGTTACGTTGAGATCGTTTGGGAGAAGGCACATTGATGTTGATGTAAGGAGGGAAGATGGATTGGTGTGGAGGCTTACTGGAGTTTACGGCGAGTCAGAGATGGACAGGAAGAAAGAGACATGGCGAATGATGCGCCTTCTGAAACAGCAACACCAACGTGGAAGGCCTTGGCTTTGTCTTGGTGACTTCAATGAGATCTTGACAAGTATGGGAAAAGCAGGAGGGGCAGCCCGGCCACAACACTACCTGGATGGCTTTAGGGAAGCGCTACAAATCTGCGAGCTGGGTGATATTGGATTCGAGGGGTCATTTTCACTTGGAGGAACCACATTAAGGAACTACGAACATATATTTGCGAGAGGTTGGACAGGGCCACATCGAATGAGGAATGGTGCGAGCAGTTCCCGGCTTAAATAGTGGTTAACGACCCTCCTAGACATTCAGACCATCGGCCCATTATTGTTAATACGGAAGGTCCTGATAAGGAATGGAGGAGAGGGGATGGGAATTTTCGGTTTGAGGCGCGTTGGCTGCAGGAGGAAGGGTGTGAGGAGGTTGTACGTGCAGCCTGGGAGAGGAGCAGGGAGATGGGGGTTGGTAGAGTGGCTGTAGCGCTACAAAAGGTGGCGGGAGATATCTCCAAATGGAGCAGAGATGTGGTTGGGGAGTTGGAAGGCAGGTTAAAAAGAGCGAAAAAGGAACTAGAAGCGTGCATGAGGACGACAGTGACGGAGCATAAAATTAATGAAGAAGCTAGGCTATGGTGTCTAGTCGAGGAGCTGGAGGAAAAGAAGCATACTCAGCTGAAGCAACGGGCCCATATGTGGTGGCTGAAGGATGACAATAGGAATATTAAGTATCTGGAGTCCGTAGCCTCGGCGAGGAAGAAAACTAACATAATAAAGGAGTTGAGGAAGGAGGACGGGTCGGTGGTGGAGGCAGTAGAGGAGCTGACTAACTATGTGAGTTCGTTTTTTTAGGAACTTTTCTCAGCTTCATCTAATCCTCAGCGGTTGCCGGAACTACTTGAAAAAGTGCAGCCACGGATTACTGAGGCCATGAATGATGTTTTATTGGCTGACTTCACTCGCGAGGAAGTAAAGGCGACACTAGATCACATTGGAGACTTGAAGGCCCCGGGGCCGGATGGCATGCCATCGGTTGTGTTCAAAAGACACTGGCATTTTATGGGGGATCAGATAGTGGAGGAGGTGCTGCGAGTGCTGAATGGAGGAGACATGCCTGAGGGGTGGAACGATACCCATGTGGTCCTCATCCCCAAGGTAAAGAACCCACAGAGAATAAAGGATCTCCGGCCGATCAGTCTATGCAATGTTCTCTACAAGCTAGTCTCTAAAGTAATAGCCAATAGGCTGAAAATGATCCTCCCATCGCTGATTTCTGACAACCAAAGCGCATTTGTTCCGGGAAAATTGATAACGGATAATGTGCTCATCGCATACGAGCTCTCTCACTATCTCATGAATAAGAGGACTGGGAAGGATGGGTACACGGCGGTGAAGGCCGACATGAGCAAAGCATACGACCGTGTAGAATGGTGCTTTCTCGAGGCGATTATGTGCAAGATGGGCTTTAGGAGGGAGTGGGTAGATCTAATCATGAAGTGTGTCAGGACGGTCCGGTACCAGGTTAAAGTTAATGGGGAGCTGACGCACCAATTCTACCCGTCGAGAGGACTACGCCAGGGGGATCCGGCATCACCTTACCTGTTTGTGATATGTGCTGAGGGTCTGTCAACCCTGCTCAACGACGCGGAACAGAGAGGGAGGATAAGTGGGATCAAGGTGTGCCCGAGAGCACCATGCGTATCCCATCTGTTTTTTGCGGACGACTCTATGTTATTGATGAAAGCGAAGCAACATGAAGCCGAGGCACTGCGTGATATACTCAAGCTGTATGAAGAACGCTCGGGCCAGTGTATCAATGTAGAGAAGTCAGCCCTCATGATTAGCCCCAACACGGAGGGCGGAGTTAAGGAAAGCATCAAGAACACACTCAATATAAGGAGTGAAAACTGGAATGAGAAGTACCTTGGGCTCCCGGTACATGTTGGCCGCTCTAGGAGGAAAAACCTTTGCATATATAAAAAAGAACATGTGCTGGAGAGTTTATGAATGGCAGGAGAGGCTATTGGCAAAAGAGAGCAAGGAGGTGCTTGTTAAGGGTGTAGCACATGCGATCCCCACGTACGCAATGTCTTGCTTTGATCTAACTAAAACCTTCTGCTCGGAACTGAATACATTGTTGGGCAAGTTCTGGTGGAGTCAACAGGACAAACAAAATCCGATGCATTGGTTAAGTTGGGACAAGCTTACACGGCCCAAAGCTATGGATGGTTTAGGCTTCCGGGAGATGCATAGTTTCAATATAGCTATGCTCTCGAGGCAGGGATAGAGATTGATCCAAAACCCCGAAAGTTTATGTGCTAGAATCCTAAAATCCCGGTATTTCCTGAACAGTACTGCGCTCGAAGCAGTAGCTCATGATGGCATCTCATATGCTTGGCGCAGCATCTTACACGGGCTCGATCTGGTGAAGCAAGGATACATATGGCGGATTGGGGATGGAGTTTCAGCGAATATTTGGAGCGACCCGTGGCTGCCAAGGGCCTGGTCGAGACGGGTCATTACATCAAGGGGGGCGAGCCTGCTGACTAGGGTTGATGAACTTATAAGCCCGGTCACCGGACGATGGGATGAAGAACTAGTGCGGGACACTTTCTGTGAAGTAGATGCCCGACAGATTTTGCAAATTCCCCTAAGGCACGGCGTGGACGATTTCATCGCTTGGCATTTTGACAGTAGAGGTAATCACTCGGTAAAGAGCGCCTATAAGTTGCATGTTGAACTCCACAAGCAAGAGCAGAATGGGGCACCGGGAGCGAGCTCAGCACGCGGTGGCAATCTGGATGCATGTACCGATCAAACCTGGAAAAGGATATGGAAAGTGCCGTGTCCACGGAAGCTTTAGATGTTCGTTTGGAGAATGCGCCATGAATCGCTGGCAGTATGTGCAAACTTGATGATGAGGGGTCTCAAGCTAGATCAGTCAAAATGCTTTTTCTGTGGTAGAGCTGAGGAAGATGGAGCGCACTTGTTCATAAAATGTAAGCATATTAAGCAAGCTTGGAGGGAGCTGGGATTGGAGGAGGAGAGAAGTATGTTAGAGGCATTCACCAGTGTGCATGACATGCTGGATGCCGTGTGGGGTTTATTCTGAAAATAAAGTGCTTATCATCACTGTGGTGGAAGTGGTGGAACATTAGAAACAAGATCAGGGAAGGAGAGTTGGCGCCAGAGATCACTGAAACTATCAGAAGGGTGAGATGTAGCGCGATGGAGTATACGGACAGGTTTGTGCCTAAGAAGAAGGAATTACAAGAGGGGAAATGGCGGCCACCCAATCCAGATGAGCTCAAAATTAACATCGACGGAGCCTTTGTACCTGGTAGCAACTTCTGCGGGTGGGGCGCTGTGGTTCGGGACTCGGAAGGGCAAATTATTGCAGCCCGTGCAGGATGACAGGAGCAAACTACAGATGCTTTTGGAGCGGAAGTTCAGGCCATGGCTGGAGCTGTCGCCCTTGCAGCTGATATCGGCGTTGTCCGGGTTACTTTTGAGACCGACTGTCAGTTGCTGGCCGAGGCGCTCGACGTTCACAAGACTGACTCGTCGCCGTATGCTGTCATCCTTGAAGATATCAAGTTACAGTTAAAACTCTGGTTTGCAAAACATAGCGTGCGCGCATGCAGAAGGAGTGAGAACACTGTAGCACATGAGCTGGGCCAAATTGGCCATATGTGTTTACCTGATATATGTATGCACTGGGAGAATGATGTACCGTCCTTAGTGGCTGCTCGTGCGTCGGGCGATTTGCCCGCGCACCGTTAATCTATAAAGCTTTGCTTTGCTTTCAAATTTTTTTTGGTACATTCACCATATTTGGCGAGTAAAATTGATGCACCAGATAAGCCCTATACTAATTTACGCACAATTAATGCATTTAACACGAGATAATTCCCACTATTCTAATTGTACGATAATTAATGCATTAACTATTTGGTACTCCGTGATCTCGGCCTATTTGGGTCTATATAAACGCAACGAAGGGTGAGCATGCCCACTGCATCAAGTTTTTTGGGTCCTCATGGTCATGGCAGTCTTTACGAAGAACAGGGTTGTTGCCGTGTGCTTGGGGGCTCTCATGCTCATGGCGATCCTTGATCTCTCCTCGGCAGGTTCAGTCTATGGTACGTACGTTCGTTCTCTTAATAACTAGCGTCTGTCAGTTTTTCACAAGATGTATATATCTTACGATGTTGAGCATGATGGCTATATTTTTGTACACGTAATTATCCAACACGAATGAATTAGTTGGAGTAACAAAATGATGTTCTATGTTTTTTGTTTGCCTCTCTGTGTGTGCGCGCAGTTGGATGTTTCGAGCCACACCAGAACTGCTTCCCAGATGAGTGTCAGAAGACATGCGCGGACAATGTTCCTGGAAACAATCTGAAAGGTTCCTGCGAGCCGGACCATGGCCAACTAAAACCGTATCCCGCGCTTCAGTGTTGTTGCTATAGAGACCCTCCGGTCATGAGTAACATGGGCGCTTAATTAGTCGATCCACCCTGTTGTACACAACTAATAAATCAATATCTTTGAGGAAAGTCAGATCAGATTAACAAAGTCGTGAGCTAAGTCAAATAGTGTATATGTTATGATTATTGAGAGAAATAATAATATTGTTGTCTGCGGTGCATTATATTGTTTTTTGGTCGCTATTTCTGGTCGCTCGTTTTCTGCTGTTTGCTTGCTGGGCTTGTTTGCGGCCTCGGTTGTCCTTCGTCTGTTGTTTTCTATGATGGGCTTGACTGACTTGGGCTGGTTTGTGTTGATTTTTTTATCTCTTTTCTTTTTTGTTTTTGCAGAAATATTTAAAGGGAAAAGAAAAAAAGGAGCGATAGAACAAAAAGAAAGCCTAGCTATGAACAAAAACAAAGGGAGCGATAGAACACGAGTGCTAAAACAAACAAAAAAAGCACAATAAGATAAAATAAAATTAGAAAGGGTTAAATGATAGGTGATGAAACGGTTTTTAGTTATTTGTGTCTGGAATGACTATGATCATTTAACAAAAGTAAAGTAAGCTAGAAATATTTTCAAAGGAAAAAACTCAACTTAGGACGACCTTTTCAACTTAATAAAAAATTGATATAACAAGAATTACTTTGATTGCATTTATGCGCAAGTGGACCTTTGGGCGGCGCACAACAAGGACAAACACTTGCCTTCTTCCCTTGGTTGCAGCTGAATTACAACGTTTACAGTTGTGAACTAAGAATGGACATGCAACTTCCGCACAAGTTTTTTCACACAAAAAAAAAACATCCAAGGAGAAAAAACGTCTCCCACACGGGATCTCGTATTAGGATGTTTCTTCATGCAGTGCAGGAAGAACATAAAAAATGAAAAATAATATAAAATATGCCTCTGTTGGACACCCCACTCTCCCAAGCGGCACATGTCACACAAGCTTTTTGTTGTTACAAAAAAAACCTAGTACAATGAAAAAAAACACACACACAGATCTCGGGATCTTGTCTTACATGTTGCTTTTGTAGCGAGAAAAAAAAGAGAGGAAAAATGTAAATGCCACAGTCGCTCCTCTCTTCCACACCCCCGCCGGTTTCAGACAACAAGAAAACACACTCCCCTTGCCCCTCTATCTAGTTTCATCTGACCAACACGACGCTACACAAAGGAACCGCCCTAACACGACACGACAAAAGCAAAACAAAAAAGAGCGGCTAGAAAAGAAAAGAAAAAGGTAAAAAAGAAGACAACTTAAAGTTTGTATCCCATGTTGAACACATAGAGTTGCAGGCAAGAGCGGCACTTGAAGTTGCATGTCTAGTGGCAGACATGCAATTGATGGACATGCAACTCGCCAACATCCACTAGTAGAAAAATGGCTTAATGAGAAGCACATTAGTCCCGGTTTGTAACAAAACCGATACTAATGTGATCATTAGTGCCGGTCTCAACGGCTAGGGGGACGGAGATCATTAGTACCGGTTCATGGTGACCCTTTAGTACCGGTTCGCGTCACGAACCGGTACTAAAGTGGCTGTTGCAGGCTGTGGTCAGGCTGGGGGCCCACCAGCACCTTTAGTACCAGTTCATACCACAAACCGGTACTAGAGGTTCCTAGTTGACAGCTATTTTTTAGTCCCACCTCGCTTCGCTAATAGAGTTTTTACCACCTTAAATACGTTACTTCTCAAACTATCACCACCACTTGGTCTTCATTGAACTCTATGTGTAGAATTTGTGGCCACAATATGAGTCTTCTCCGGTTTCTAAACCGGTGAGGACTCATATTGACAATTCAGATTGTACACAAAAAGATCATTGATAATGAATGTATTTTTGATATATTTCTCTGGAGCAGTAGCGCATTTTGGCTGAAAGGCGGTACCGATCAATGTATTTTTATGTATATTTTTACATGTTTACACAAGAGCCGGTTCAAACTGGACAATCTCTTTCGAAGTATCAGGGTTTCGGACGAAAACTCATCTGTTACACCGGCTATTCAATATTTTAATAACTTATTAAAACTCCGGACTTTTTTTGCGTTCAGATGCACAATTCAAATCCACGTCATAACCTTTCAACCCTTTCTGATATAATTTGCTATTTTTGATGCATTTACTGATTTGTATTTAGAGGTAAATGACCGTGAACTTGAAAAGCACTACAAAATGAACTCTGAAAAGGTTAACACTTGGCAAGATATCATCATTTCACGCGTATAGCATGTGCAAAAAAGTAGAGAGGGTTACGGCAAAAACTGGATGCACTTCGTGTACAAACTGGACAATCTCTTTCGAAGTATGAGGGTTTCGGATGAAAACTAATCTGTTACACCAGCTATTCAATATTTTAATAACTTATTACAACTCCGAACTTTTTTTGCGTTCAGATGCATAATTCAAATCTATGTTATCAAATTTCAACCCTTTCTGACATAATTTGCTATTTTCGATGCATTTACTGATTTGTTTTGAGAGCTAAATGACCGTGAACTTGAAAAGCAATAAAAATGAACTCTGAAAATGTTGACACTTGGCAAAGTATCATCATTTCACGCACATAGCATGTGCAATAAAGTAGAAAGGGTTACGGCAAAAACTGAATGCACTTCGTGTACAAACTGGACAATCTGTTTCGAAGTATCAGGGTTTCGGACGGAACTCATCTGTTACACCGGCTATTCAATATTTTAATAACTTATTACAACTCTGGGCTTTTTTGTGTTCAGATGCACAATTCAAATCCACGTCATCAACTTTCAACCATTTCTGACATAATTTTCGATTTTCGATGCATTTACTGATTTGTTTTGAGAGCTAAATGACCGTGAACTTGAAAAACACTACAAAATGAACTCTGAAAAGGTTGACAGTTGGCAAGGTATCATCATTTCACGCGCATAGCATGTGCAAACAAGTAAAGAGGGTTACGGCAAAAACTGGATGTACTTCGTGTACAAACTGGACAATCTCTTTCGAAGTATCAGGGTTTCGGACGAAAACTCATCTGTTACACCGGCTATTCAATATTTTAATAACTTATTACAACTCCGGACTTTTTTTGTGTTCACATGCACAATTTAAATCCACGTCATCAACTTTCAATCTTTTCTGACATAATTTGCTATTTTCGATGCATTTACTGATTTATTTTCAGAGCTAAATCACCGTGTAACTGAAAAGCACTACAAAATAAACTGAAAAATCACTACAAATATGAATATAATGATTAAACACATTAATATTAAACATAAGAAAAATCTAAATACAGCAAAAAACTACTCAGAAATAAATAGAAAAATATATATAAACCAAAAAAGAAAAAACTATATAAAAAAATTATTTCCGCGCTGCCTAGTGGGCCTGCTCAGCCTTGGGCGTGCTTATGCAGGCCCATAAGGCCCAGCAGGCTCACAGCGCAGCGCGGTAAAGTTAGGCCCAGAGGCCTGCATTAGATAGGAGTTCAAAGGAGCAGTCGCGGCTGGGTTTATAAACCAGTGCGGCTGCCATTCGCTCGGTGAGGTGGAACTAAACAATGAGCACCGCGAAATGGGAGCACACCCTCCTTTAGTACCGCTTCGTGGCTCCAACCGGTACTAAAGGGCGGGTCTTTAGTACCGAGTGGAGCCACGAACCGGTACTAAAAGGGGTCGCTTCCCGCCGCTTGGCCTGGCCAAATTTAACCTTTAATACCGGTTCCTGTATCCAAACGGTACTAAAGGCCTCCCTTATATAAGCAGCACTTACGAAATTTTCAATTCTCATCTTCATCTTCGTCGCGCCCGTCCCCGCGCCGCCCCCGTCGCCCCTGTCACCGCCCCCGTCGCCGTCGTCGCCGACCCCGTCCGTGCGCCGCCCCCGTCGCCGTCGTCGCCGCCCTCGTCGCCGTACGTCGTCGCCGCCCCCGTCGCGCCGCCCCCGGCCCCGTTGCCGCCCCTGTCGCCGTCGTCGTGGCCTCCTCCCCTGCTGTAAGATCGATCGCGCGCCCCGACCGGCCCCCTACCGCTTGCCGGTGGCCTCTGTGCACATGCACACACGCACACACACACACACACACAAATGTTTAATGTCAAAATGTTAGATTATATATGAATTAGATAATGTTAGATGAGTTAGTTTTTTATACTTTTATTTATAGATGAATTTATATTAATGTTAGATGAATTATATATATTAAATTTAGGTATATGAGATTTGATCATCTAATTAAAATTTTAGTATATAGAACTAGCTACTTTATTTTTAATAAGAAAATTAATAGAACTGGTTTAGTTGAATTAGTTGAACTAGTTAGTTGAATTAGTTGAATTAGGAGCTACTTTATTTAGGTATATTTTTAGTAAGTGCTTAGTTGAACTAGCTAGTTGAATTAATAAAACTAGTTTAATTAGTTGAATTAATATAACTAATAAGCGTTTAATGTTTCACCTATGAACATAGGAAATGTCGTCTGACGATGAAAACGATTTCATTATGTGCGAAGACTGCAAAGACCAACGCGGCCTGTGCGACAAAATTTTTCTAGTTGATGATAGGCGCTTCAGCATCTAGCTGAATGAGACCTTCGAAGTGGATACAGTAAGTCACAGCGACAAGTCTTCTTTTGTAATTAAGCATGACTTATATATGCTTCATTTGCTTTAACTTATTATTTTAAATTTTCACTATTCTACTAGCGTATCCCCTGTCGTGCAAGAATTTTTGTCTTGGATAAGATATGTTTTAGTCGTAACAAAACTATGGAGGTAAAGATAGTTTATTTTAATACTGAGCATGGTTATACCTTCAACATTAAATTATACAATCAAGACACCTACACCCATTTTGAATGCAAAACTTGTCAAGCACTATGCAAGGCTTATGCATTTGAGCCTGATATATTTATCACCTTTGATATTCTTCCTGAAGATGATATTGAAGGTAATAGAGACATTTGGGTCGATATGCAGACGCCTCCAGTTCTACCATTATGTGAGTTTCTCAACCAGATTTATGTCTTCGATATTGTTTTTTCAAAAATAGTTGTCAACTAATTTTTATTGACAGCTTATTTCCATTCAAGCAAACATGTCCAGCGCTTGGTAGACAGGACCGTCCACTGTCCCGGGGCTGAACTAAACTGCGAGGAGATAAGTCATTATGTTTCATGACTTGAGGATCTTGATGTTGTCAAGAGAAATTATTTTCCTGAATTTGAAAATCTTAATACTCAAAACGTGCGACCAATAGTGATCGTATTGAACTACGGTCACATCTATTTAGGAAAGATGGTAAGATTTTTATTATTTTTCCTCACTGCATCTTTTGCATACATTATTGTTTAAGCTAAACTTCATTGCTAAGTATGTTGCTGTACGATGTTCTTCAACAGGGACTCCCGATGAATGTTGTGCCTCAGTGGATCGAGAATAAAGGTCGCATGAGAATAGTTAGCTTACGGCTAAGACATCCTAGAATGTACTTTAGTGCATTTAGGATTTCTAATAGCGATGGATGCTTAATAGTGAAAGACTGGNCACTGTCCCGGGGCTGAACTAAACTGCGAGGAGATAAGTCATTATGTTTCATGACTTGAGGATCTTGATGTTGTCAAGAGAAATTATTTTCCTGAATTTGAAAATCTTAATACTCAAAACGTGCGACCAATAGTGATCGTATTGAACTACGGTCACATCTATTTAGGAAAGATGGTAAGATTTTTATTATTTTTCCTCACTGCATCTTTTGCATACATTATTGTTTAAGCTAAACTTCATTGCTAAGTATGTTGCTGTACGATGTTCTTCAACAGGGACTCCCGATGAATGTTGTGCCTCAGTGGATCGAGAATAAAGGTCGCATGAGAATAGTTAGCTTACGGCTAAGACATCCTAGAATGTACTTTAGTGCATTTAGGATTTCTAATAGCGATGGATGCTTAATAGTGAAAGACTGGAGCAAAATTGTCCACGATCGCAGAGAAGTACTAGGGGGCAGCAATCAGAAGCGCAGCCCACGATTAGGAGACAGGTTTATCTGCATGCTCCAATATGATGAATCAGGACAGCTATACATGTTCTATGCTATTTTACCTGAGAGAGAGCAGCAGGAGTGATTAGCATGCTCTTAGTACTTGTCCTCTCATGTCCGTGTTCTTCGTCCTGGACTTAATCTCAAAGAGTGATCATGTTGAACTCGATGATATCTTTCCTTCTAGTACAAGTGAATGTTTCTTGTTTAAGCTAGTATTGGTGGTGATTAGATAGCGGTAATGACTATGATGATTAAATAGTGGTAATGTCGACTATAATAATTTTTAGCTAGCTAGTATACCGTTAACTTGTTGGTGATGATATATATGATGCAACAGTTTTTATATTATTATGATGATGATGAATTATTATATCATTTATGAAAGAAACCACAGATTAGTTTCATATGGATGGATACTAGCTAGCTAAGTGATCAAGTATATGCCATATCCATATTACTTGCTCACCTAATATAAGTGATCAAGTAATATGGATATGGCATATATACTTTGATCACTTAGCTAGGATCCATGCATGCATCCAGTTGAAACTAATCTGCGGTACTTTCACCTAATGATTTAACAACTCATTATAATGTAAAAACAATCTCTAAATTAAATTGAAAACACAAAACTAAAGAAAAAATAAAAAATAAAACGAAAACCCCCCAAACATTTAGTACCGGTTGGTGTTACCAACCGATACTAGAGGTCTCCCCGCACCGGCCCTGGCTCGTGCCACGTGGTGGCACTTTAGTGGCGGTTCGTGACGAACCGGTACTAAAGGGGGGACCTTTAGTCCCCACCCTTTAGTGCCGGTTACAGAACCGGCACTAAAGGCCCTTACGAACCGGTGCTATAGCCCAATTCTGCACTAGTGATCCCTCTTTTCTAGTTGTTGTTATATTGACCCCTTGTAGTTGCACTGTTTAAACACGTATAGTTCCAACTCTAGTGATGGACATGTAACTGACCAACATCCCACCGACACTACAGAGTTGCAGTCGTATCATTGCAGTTTCAGGCGGGTTAAGACTTTCGCCCCCAAGTTGTAGCTGTCTTTAAGACATGCAATTACAGGTGAGGGTGACACTTATAGTCTAGGAAATTCAAAGAAAGGCGTGAACTGCACATTGCTCCATCCACGATGCATATGTGAAGTTTGGTTCCTTGATGAATCGTGTGGTCAAATGAACTGGTGTTGAAAAATGTAATCAACCTTGAGCCCCTAAAGAAAGTAGATCATGTTGACGACGGACCATGGATCTGGCAGGCGTATTACTAGATGGAGTGGTTACTGAAGAATGCGTCAACATTTGCATGACAAAGCACCCATAAAAGATGATTTTGATGAGCATGGGACTCGGACGATGAAAATGCTCTTAACAAAACAGACTGGCCTAAAGACTTGCATCTCTTATGCTCCTTTAATGGAGTGTGGTGGATTCCATCCATATAAGGAAATTGTCTTGTTTCACGACGGGTATAAAAAAAATTACTGGCCTACCATTTAAATAGCTCCAAGAATCGATACATGGCCAAAATCAAGCTTTATTGTGAAGAGACTGAGGTGTGTTTTGCATATTCCCCATGTTACACGAGTGACTTAGATCATCTCTAGCATACCTCTTATATCGCATCGACACACAAAATAACAAGAAATTTACGGTTTCGTGCAAAAAAGTGGCCCGAACAAACAACGTATCCAACCGCGGCCTGTAAAAAATTTGCGGGGTGCTGCAAGTCTTCACCCTCAACTTTCAGATTCACGGGGTGGGAGGCCGACCCGAGCTTGACCCTATTCACAGCGAGATTTCGTGGGAGGGACTTTTCCACGCGGCAGGTCCCTCTTCCTTTCCTTCCGCCACCATTGATCTCCCTCCGCCCGCTCCGGACCACCTTCCCCGCCGTCATGGACGCCTCCCAGTTGTTGCCCGCCACCATGGAGGAAATCCGTGCGCCAACTACTCCGACAGATCTCGCCGCCGGCCAAGTCATCCCCGTCGCCGTTCAAGCTCCCACCGCCCCTCCGCGCAAGCACCAGGGCAACCACATCGTCCAAAGCGGCTCTCCCGCAGTCACCGCCAGGAAGGCACGCGCACCCGCCGCCGCCCCCGCCTCTACGAATTCGGCCCACCCCACCCCACCGATGAAGATGCGGAAGGTGGCGGGGGCGAAACACAAGAAGGCCACCGCAAGAGCTACCACGCCAACACCTCCTCCTATTGCGCCGGCAAGAGCTACCCCTAGGATGCCCACCGACGACGTTGCCGCCCCCGCCACTGAGGTGTTAGACGAAATGGGCGCAATGTATGGTACTTCGACTTCTTCTTATTGTTTTCACTTTTGGCCATTTGAGCTTGTGCGTGACTTTTTGAGCAACATTGCAGCGCCGGTTTGCATGATGCCACTACCGAGTTCGCGCACATGTTGGACGACAACACCGTCGACATCGGTCAAGCCCCGGTCGGTATGGTTACAATGAGATGGATGGTGACGTGCACGGTCACGATGAGGAAGAAGATGGGGTGGAGGAGATTTGAGGAGGGGGTGTTCGACCAAGCGCAAGAAAGGCACACAAGATCGAAGAACTACACTCAATTGGAAGATCAAATCTTGGTTAAGGCGTGGAATGCGGTGTCCCTTGTTGCATGCACCGGCACTGACCAAACCACCAGGTGGTGTTGTCAAAGGATAGAGGATCAATTCTTCTGCATGATGGAACAGTATCCCAACATGACACAATGCACTTTTAGGTCACTCCAAGGTCGTTGGGACGTGCTCAAGCCAATTTAAAGCCATTGGGCTTGCTTGGAGCAATTCCGCAATGCACCTCCAAGTTGCACCGTCGAATCCGATTATGTGAGTTTTTTTTTCACTTCCCAAGTTGTGGAAATCATTCGTAGCCGTTGAAGTGGTAGCATAATTTGACATTATTTTTTTTGTAGGAGAGAATTGCGCAAGAACAGTACAAGGACATGGAACTTCTGGTGGCAAATCACTTTAACTAGACCATTGTTGGAAAAAAAATCAACATAGCGAGAAGTGGAAGTTGCTTGAGAAAGAATCCCCACTGAAAAGAGGTGCACTCACCAACATGGATGATGACGTTAAATATGATGATTGCCCAAGAAACAATAACAAGCCCGATGGAAACAAGAAGGCCAAGGACAAGATCAAGAGGGAAGCAGAGGCATCAAGCGTGTGGGACAAGATAGATGCCATGGTGCATCAAATGAGTTGATGGTGGCCAAGACATTGGAGGCAATGAAGGAGTTGGCCGAGAAGAAGGCGCAAGAGAAGCAAGAAAATGGAAATTACTCAATGAAGAGGGATTGCGCAAGGCTGCCATTGAGGAGAGAAAAGCCCTTGCCGAGGAGTACAAGGTCATGGCCAAGCTTCTTGCCGAGGATAACAAGATCATGACTATGAACCGCAATGACATGGACGACCTCATCATAGAATGACATGATATGGCAAGGAGAGAGATCTTGAAGGGAAGGATCTAGCGGCGACGGATGGTGGCTTCAGTGCTGGTGGTGGATCCGGTGCCGGTGGTGGAGATGATGGTCATGGAGGTGGTTGTGTCTTCGGTAGCGGTGGTGGAGAGCCATGATGATGATGTAGGTGGTGTTGGCTTTGGTAGCACTGGTGGAGAGCGATGACGATGATGAAGATGTGATGGAGGTGGTGGTGGCTTTTGCATGAAGTTCTTTTGCGTCATGCTTGAAAACTATGCATAATTTCCGCGCAAAAATATGTTTGATTGTTTGAATTTGAAGCCAATCATCGGAATTGCGGCGGCATTGTCTAATTTGATTTTTTGCGGGCTGGCACGTGCTGCGGCCAAATAGACCTCGCATAGCGGAACCATAAAATATAATATTCTACTATTATTCAGTTTTATGGTTCCGCTATGTAGGGTTTGTTCGGCCACAGCCCGCGTCAGCCCGCAAAACCAGGCTTTCGTGAATTGTAAACTCGATATAAGGATCCGCGATATAATGGATCTGTTGGAGATGTACCTACCTGAAAGCAACTAATTGTAGTATATGTCATATGTCATAGGTGAGTTTGGTCTCGAACTAGTCTAAGACTAGCTGTTGCATTTAATTCTTTTGTTTTTTCAGAAATAATCGAAGAGATTGTCTCATGTCTTTTCTTTTTTTGAGAAATAATCGAAGAGCAATTTTCTTGCCTTGGTGTTATTTTTTGTAATGGTGTTTCTGTATTCATGGGATGTATGCATGCTGCTTTCCATAAAATCAAATCAACTTGGCTAAGCAGCAGCTCGTAAAAAAAATAGTTACGTGTTTTTTTTTTGTTTTCATGAAGAATTGTTTTTTTTATGAGGAAAATTTTTAATCTATTCATCAACTGTCAAGATAGTACAAAGAACAACAGAAATAAAAATACATCCATACCACCTAGCGACGATTATAACCACTGGAGCGAGCTTTCGGCTCGCCGCCGTCATCGCCCCTCCCTCATCGGAGCTGGCCAAACCTTTGGGAGTCGTCGTGCTAAGGCCCCATATGACCAACGCACAACAGCAACCGCCGCCGAGGAAGAGAAGAGTAGATCGAAAGTATCCAACTTGTGGACACCCAAACACAGATGTACTAAGACCGGATCCACGTGGATCCACCGAAGACAAATGCCGACCGAACCCCATGAGATCAGCCGAAGACAAACCTCCACATGCCCTCCAACGATGTTAGAAACACCATCGAAACGGGGGCTGGATGGGAAGGACCTTATTCCATCTATAGTGAGCCGCCTCCACCTTGCATCTCTGAATAGGACACAAACCCTAACAAGTTTCAAGTAATTTAATTTCATTTCTTCTCGTCAGTGAAGTGAAAAAGATGTTCGTCACCGGTAACCCTTCCTGCACGAGAATTTAGCATTGTGCACCCGGGCTAATCGACTCGGAGTTATCTCCCATGTCCCGAAGTAGCGTCCTGAAGAACCCTGTCCTTAATCCTCACATTGCTTTTTTCATCGGCGAGCCTTGTCCCGTGAGGCCATGACTCGATTCCTCAAAGTAAGAGGCGATCTAAAAGCTCCCTAACCATCAATAGTTTTGACACAGACAAACCCAGGCGATGCATAGCATGCTATTTTTTTTTCTTCATTTAAAAACCTAAGAGATAACTCAAACAGAGAAGAATATATCATGAGCAATGCATGTATAGTCTGGTCAATCAATTAAGATTGGATCCGGATGCTAGCTAGGAATGTTTAGATAACAGATTGTTCATTCACCATATTTGGCGTCCAAATCAAATAACATTGATGACGAGATAAGCCCTATTTTAATTTTAGTAGCACAATTTATGCCTTAAATCACGAGATAGGTACTATTCTAGTTTTCGCACTATTATGCATTAAATATTTGATGATATGTCTGCCTCTATATAAACGCAACGAATGGGTGAGCATGGCAACATCTGATCAGGCTTTCTTTTTGGGTCGTCATGGCAGTCTTCACGAACAATGGGGCCGTTGCCGTATGGTTGGGGGCTCTCATGCTCATGGCTACCCTTCTCGCCTCACAAGGAAAACCAGCCTTCAGTAAGTACGCCTTCCCTTAACTACCTAGCATCCATCATTTTTCACAAGATGCACTACACATCTAGCGATGTCGAGCACGATGGGTTTTGATACTTTTGTACACATTATTATCCAGCATGAACTAGTAACAAACTGGAGTAACAGATGTTGTATTGGTTTTGTGTCACGTGTTTGCAGTTGGATGTTTCGAGGCCAAGCAGAACTGCTTCCCGGATGAATGCCAGAAGAAATGCGAGGACAATGTTGGAAAAGATACGTTAGGTGACTGCCATCGGGAGCGTGAGAGTAAATCGTATCCTGGGCTTGAGTGTTGTTGCTTCCGAAAGGACACTCCACCAAATGATAACCATGGTGCTTAGTTGACGACGGACAGATGATAGAACGCATCCATATATAGGATTGTTCGTTCGATCCACTTGTTGTATATCTAATAAGCCAATGTATTTCAGGAAAATCGTATTAACAAAGGCATTAGCTGCACCAAAAAGTATTGAGTTACAATTATTGAGAGAAACAACAATATTTTTTGCTTTTTATTACGCACTGTATATTATATCAAGGGTCAGTTCTTGCATTGAGAAATTAATTGAGTGACGTCTGATTTAAACCTTTTTTGCAAGAAAACTTCTGATCTATTCATCTTCAATCATGGCAGTACAACGAACACCAGAAATAATAAAAATTACATCCAGATTCGTAGACCACCTAGCGACGACTACAAGCACTGAAGCAAGCCGAAGACGTGCCGCCATCATCGCCCTTCCTCGCTGGAGCCGGGCAAAACTTATTGTAGTAGATAGTCGGAAAGTCGTCGTGCTAAGTTCCCATAGGACCAGCGCACCAGAACAGCAACCATCGTTGATGAAGAGTAGCGTAGATCGGAAGGATCCAATCTGAAAACACACGTACGTAGACGAACAACCAAATCCAAATAGATCCGTCAGAGACACACCTCCTCACGCCCACCGATGATCCTAGACGCACCACCAGGACGGGGGGCTAGGCGGAGAGGACCTTATTCCATCTTCAGAACACCGCCGCCGTCTCGTCTTCTCGAGAACCATCTAAAAACCGACACCTTTCGTCGGCAAGCGCCGGGATCCACCGCGCTCCCATGGCCCTAAGGCCATCCGAGACGAGGCGAACCGACGGCAACGCCAGCGAGAGGCAGAGAAACCCTAATCTTTATTGGGGAGGAGGACAGGAAGAGGCTCCGGGGCATGGATTGTCTGATTTAAACCTTGAGGTTGTAGAGTTCGACATATTCAAACCTCGGCATCGAAATCACTGAAATCCATACTCTGAACTCGTTGATCCCGTCGTTTTAAACATCTAGTAGTTTTTAGGAGTGGATTGGATGACTTGCCAAGGGGAGGCTGTGATCGTTTACCTTTACCAAATAATGACTGCCACCGGAGCAGCTGCTGCAGGCGTTCTCCCTTGCGGCCAGCTCCTGGCGCGATCCGTCTACCCGCCGCTGTCCCTCGTGTCGTGCGTCGACTCGTGATTCATGGAGGACGTCGCGGTCTCCTGTTAGGAGAGATTGAGGGTGAGGAGGACCGCCCACGAGGACATATGCGAGCGTCGCCGGCGACCTGCGAAGCTACCAGCTGGGCCGGCGCGTGGACGGAGGAGCCAAGGTCTTGGCAGCGACGAGGAGAGCAGCTCCATGTTCTGCGAGAGAGATGGTAAACAAGGGTCGACGACGCGTTTGATGGCTAATCGCTGCCGTACGCAGCGCTGCGGTCGTGTGCTCGTGTCTCTCGACATGCCCCCGCTGCCAGGACATGAACAAAGGTGTTGTGAGCCCATGAATTTATGCATGTATACAGCGTGTCAGGCAGACCTCGTCGACTCTCGCTCCGGAGATCACCGGAGCTCAACTCAAGAGTGGGTGCGAGAGGGAGAGTAGTTTTTGCGCTGCTTCACATTTTGCAGCTTTTCCGTTTTTCACCTTTTATTCAGTCTCACACGATCTAACATAAACGAGAGAATTGGACGCGATCAGGTAGTGAGTGCCGCCATCCCAGCACTCCCCGCTCGTTGCCCGTCATGGCGCCGTGACCGTGCAGTCGTGCCATCCCAGATCGGGTCAAGGCGCCGCAAAACTAGCTAGCTACTCCGAGGCGCAGCTCGGTTTGTCTCTGACGAAACTGAAACTGAAAGACTACTGTCGAAACTGAAAATTTCGACACCTAAAACCCTACTGTCTTCTGAAACTGAAGATTACGGCAACAATCACCCCCTAATCTGAAGTCTCAGGGGATCGCTTCCACCATTCCAATGCTCGAGCGTAGCTGCTGTAGTTGAACCCGTCCGAGCGGCTTGGTGAACATGTCTGCGAGCTGATGTTCTGTTGCCACGAACTCGAGCTCGATCTTCTTCTTCTCCACGCAGTCTCTGATGAAGTGGTACCGGAGTTCAATGTGCTTCGATCTATCATGCATGACAGGATTCTTTGCCAGGGAGATCGCGGGCTTGTTATCTACCTTGAGCTTCACCGCACCAGTCTCTGATTCTCTGAACTCACCGAGCAGCCGCGACAGCCAGATGCCTTGGCAGGCCGCCGTGGTCACGGCAACATACTCGGACTCACAGCTCGAGAGAGCGACGATCTTCTGCTTCTGAGACTGCCAAGTCACTGCGCCACCTCCAAGGAGAAACAGCGTTCCGGAGGTGCTCTTCCGATCGTCAATGTCACCCCCCAGATCACTGTCACTGTAACCAACAAGTTGCGCCGCGTCTTTCCCTCTGGCATACATGCACCCCAGCTGTAGCGTGCCGGCGATGTACCTCAGAATGTGTTTGACGGCGGTGCGATGCTCTTCTGTTGGTGCCTCCATGAAGCGCGAGATGTATCCGACAGAGAAAGTCAGGTCAGGGCGCGTGTGTACCAAGTAGCGCAGGCTGCCGACGATGCTCCGATACTCTGTTGCATCAACTGCCGGTGCCGTGCTCTGCTTGGACAGCTTGAACCGCGGCTCCATGGGCGTGTGGCACACCTTGCATCCTGCCATGCCGCTCTTCTCAAGTAACTTCCGAGCGTACGCGCTCTGACTGATGACGATGCCGTCCGCGCTCTGCTTCACCTCAATTCCCAGGTAGAAACTGAGCAATCCAAGGTCAGACATCTTGAATAGATTTCGCATCTCACCCTTGAACTTGTTGATCTCCTCGGCGTCTGACCCGGTGATCACCAGATCGTCCACGTACACGCCAACGACGAGGCGCGAGGTCGCCGTGCCCCGGGCGTACACCGCGTGCTCTGACGGGCACCGCGTGAAGCCCAGCTCGGCCAGGCACGTGTCGAGCTTGGTGTTCCAGGCCCTGGGTGCCTGCTTGAGCCCGTACAATGCCTTGTTCAGGCGCAGCACCAGGTGTTCTTTGCCGGCGACTTCGAATCCAGGCGGCTGCTGCACGTACACCTCCTCCTCGAGCTCTCCGTTTAGGAAAGCGGACTTGACGTCCATGTGGTGAACCGCCCAGCCCGCGTTCGCCGCGAACGCCAGCAGCATTCGCACGGACTCAAGGCGAGCCACTGGCGCAAACACCTCGTCGTAGTCGATGCCGTGCTGCTGGACATAGCCCTTTGCCACCAGACGGGCTTTATGCTTGAGTACTTCTCCTTGGGCGTCCTTTTTGACTTTGAACACCAACTTCAAACCGATCGCGCGGTGCCCCGGCGGGAGCATGGTGAGATGCCAGGTCTGATTGTCCTCGATCGAGGCCATCTCCTCGATCATGGCTCGCCGCCAGTTCGCCTCTTGCTCCGCTTCTGAGAACGAGGCAGGCTCCTCTGCTGCGAGGAAGTGCAGCTCCTCATCGGGGTCATCCGCCGGGACGAAATCCAGCACGTTCTGCAGGGTGCGGAATCGGTGCTCGCGCTCTATTTCGTCAGCCGCATCGAGCACGTTGTCGCTGAACGATGTCGGTGGCGACACCAGTTCCACCCCTTCTGGACTGACCGGTGCTGGAGTAGCTTGCCCTGTGGAAGACGATGCTGCAGACGACGTTGCTGGGGACGTTGGTGGCGTGGACGGAGGCGAGGTGGCTGCTGCATCTTCTTCTGTCGCTCCTGGAGCTCTGCTCGCAAGGTGTTCGATCACGAACGTGTCGGCGCCGCTGAACGAGTTCACGGCATCCCCTTCTGCAGTCCAGTTCCACCGAGCCCCCTCGTCGAAGACAGCGTCGCGGGTGACGTTCACACGCCTCGTTGCAGGGTCGTAGGCTCGGTAGCCCTTTGTGCCTTGCTCGTAGCCGACGAAGATCATGGGCTGGCTGCGGTCGTCAAGTTTCTTCAGGCCGGGGCGCGTGTCCCTGACGTGCACCACGCATCCGAAAGTGCGTAGGAAATGCACACTCGGTTTGCGCCCGTGCCACGCCTCAAACGGCGTCTGCCCATCCAGACTCTTCGTTGGCGACCGGTTCAGGAGGAAAACCGTCGTGGTGACCGCCTCTCCCCAGAACTCGCCAGGCACGCTCCTTGCCTTCAGCAAGCTCCGGGCCATGCCCACCACCATGCCATTGCGCCGCTCAACCACGCCGTTTTGTTGCGGTGAGTACGGCGCAGTGAGGTGCCGTGCCACGCCAAGTTCAGCACAGTAGGCCGTGAACGAACCCGATGTGAACTCGCCGCCCGATCTATTCGCAGCGTCTTCAGCTTGCGTCTGGACTCTGACTCTGCTCTCGCCTGGATGCGCTGGATTGCTGCGGCCGCCTCGTCCTTGGATGCGAGCAACACGAGCCACATGTAGCGCGTCGCGTCATCCACCAGGAGGAGCAAGTACTTCTTCCCGCTTGGAGTCGCCGGCGAGATCGGCCCGCAGAGGTCGCCGTTCACCAGCTCGAGCCGTTCCACGGCACGATACTTCGCTTGCTGCGCGAACGATGCCCGTCGTTGCTTGCCGGCCAGGCACGCGTCGCACAACTGATCCGCCTGCTCGATCATAGGCATCCCGCGCACCATGCCTTGCCGCGCCAGTTTGCGCAGGGCATCGAAGTTCAGGTGTCCGTAGCGAGCGTGCCACGTCCACGCCTCATCTGATCCACTCTGGGCTGCAAGACACACAGGCTGTGCGATCTGGAGAGCTATAGTATACAGACGATTCGGTGCCCTGGTTACCTTGACGAGCAGACGGCGTTGCCGGTCGCGCACGCGCAGTACACCTCCCTGGATCAGTACCTGGCAGCCGCTCTCATCGAGCTGGCCCAGGCTGATGATGTGTGTGCGAAGGCGGGGAATGAAGTACACCCCCGTGACCGCGAGGTGTTCGCCGGTCTTGCACACCAGGAGGATCGTCCCACGACCGCAGATGCTGACGACGGAGCCGTCGCCGAACTTGACGCTCCCATGAACGCCCGTGTCGAGCTCGGAGAATGCCGAGCGATCGCCTGTCATATGGTTGGAGGCGCCCGTGTCCAGGTACCACCGCCCGCCGCGGGTGCCGTCCTCGGCCCCGAGGTTGACTTGTACCGAGTTTTCGACGAGGTGGACTGGCGCCGCGTGCACGTCGTTGCCTCCGCTCTCGAACAGACCACATACCTGGGCTATTTGCAGCCCAGGTTCTTCATCTTCCGCGCCTGTCTGTGCGAGATTGGCCTGCTCCTTGACGCGGTTCTTGCACTCATGCGCCCAGTGCCCAACCTGCTTGCAGTAGCGGCAGATATCCTTGGATCTATCTCCGCTGCTGGTGCCGCGTCCTGCGCTCTGGCCACGGCCACCGCGTCCGCGACCGCGTCCTCTGCCACGCCCGCGCCCGCGCCCGTTGCTGCCTGACGAGCCATCGCCTTCTCGCAGCTTGAGGCGTGCAAACCACTCCTCCTCTGTGAGGAGCAGTCTGCCGTTGCTGTCCCCGGCGCCAGGCGCCGTGTCCAGATCGTATCTCTCCTCGGCGGCCTTGAGCCGCCCGATCAACTCCTTGAGCGCCAGTGTGTTGAGGTCGACCAGGGTCTCGATCGCGCACGCCATCTGCGAGTACGCCTTGGGGACGACCGAGAGGAACTTGCGGACGACGGCGGGCTCACCGATCTTGTCACCTAGCAAATCAAGTTGAGTGACCAGAGAAGACAGACGCATACCGAAATCGTCGATGCTCTCGCCGTCGTTGAACTTGATCGCCTCGTACTGACCACGTAGCGACGTCGCCTTGGCCTCACGCACGCGTGCCACGCCCAGCCGCATTGTCTTGATCGTGCCCCAGGCATCCTTTGCCGTGGGCTTCACGGCGAGCGTGGACGTCATCTCCGGCGGCACAGATCTCAGCAGACACTCCATCGCCGTGCAATCTGTCTCGCGCTCCGGAGTCCCGTCGTTGACGGCGACCCAGAGCTGGCGCGCCTCCAGCATGACTTGCATCAGGAGGGCCCAATCCGCGTAATTGGTGTGCGTCAGCATGGGCCAGGCCCCGCCGGTGTCGCGGACGACGCGCTAGTGAACGACCACGGCGCCGCCGCCGCTGTTCCCTGAATCCACCAGGCTCTTGCCCGGGCTGTCAGGTCCTGCCATCTCCATAGGTGATCGAGCAACCGGGCTCTGATACCAATTGTCAGGCAGACCTCGTCGACTCTCGCTCCGGCGATCACCGGAGCTCAACTCAAGAGTGGGTGCGAGAGGGAGAGTAGTTTTTGCGCTGCTTCACATTTTGCAGCTTTTCCGTTTTTCACCTTTTATTCAGTCTCACACGGTCTAACAGAAACGAGAGAATCGGACGCGATCAGGTAGCGAGTGCCGCCATCCCAGCACTCCCCGCTTGTCGCCCGTCATGGCGCCGTGACCGTGCAGTCGTGCCATCCCACGATCGGGTCAAGGCGCCGCAAAACTAGCTAGCTACTCCGAGGCGCAGCTCGGTTTATCTCTGATGAAACTGAAACTGAAAGACTACTGTCGAAACTGAAAATTTCGACACCTAAAACCCTACTGTCTTCTAAAACTGAAGATTACGGCAACACAGCGCGAGTACACGAAGGTACTATTCTTTTTCAGCTGACAAGTGGCGCCACACACACATGCTACCAAACTTTTTTTGAACATCAGTACCCAATCAAGCAGTCACCGTAGCCGCCTCGTCGTCGACGGAAACGTCTCCTCCCATTGAATGCGCATCGCCGGAAATCCTAAAATAAATCCAGAAATAAATGCGAGCATCAGGATTTGAACCCTGGTGGGTTGGGGATACCACAGTCCCTCTAACCATCCAACTACAGGTTGATTCACACGTGCTACCAGACCTATTCATCCCAGTCTTCCCTGATGCCACGTTCGTTTGGGTACAGGGTTAAGGATAAGGGCATCTTCAACAGCGATCCGCAAAATTTTCCCGTATTTGTACACGGACGCGGATGTGGTAGGACGTCATCCAACCCTACCCGCATACATTTCAAACATTTTTTCAATCAAGCAGACGAAATTCATGCAAACACGGCCAGATTTCAAAGAAACATGACGGATTTCATGCAAATACAACGGATTTCATTACATTTCAAACATTTAGAACAAAAAATAATGACCCGACCCTAAACTATCCTACTGTGGTGGTGCTCGGCGTCCAAGCCCTTCACTTCCCCCATCCGTCGTCTTCATGACGACCGAATATAAGACCCGTGAAGTGAAGTTGCGGTCTTCGGCGAGGAAGAATAGAACACGAGAGACGGACATGCCTACATGGGACACAAGTGCCTTCCATGCGCCACTCATCCTTTGGAGGAGTCCGCGCCTTGTCCGTCACCGGTGGACGTGAGGTCCATGGTGGAAATGGTTGTGCTGATGCTGTCATCATCCTTTCGGGCGGCATGATGGTTCGTCGGCAGCACGTACGAGGCGCAGCTGGCAGCGTTCTTCTCCGCAATCGCCTGGAGCTGCGTCTCCGCGGCTGCCGCTTCCTGGGAGCGGCGACTCGAGCGCGGAGGGCCTCGTAGATGGCACGCTACTCCGCAACAAAGTTGGAATTCGCCGCGGCCATCGCCATCATGGCCTCCTCGCTCGATCGTTCACCGTCAAGTTGGCGCTCCGTCAGCCGGTGCTACTCTAGCGCCCACTGGTACCCCGACAATGGCGCCGCCGCAGGCTGCACTACCGCCATGGCGGCGCTGTAGTGCGCCTGAGCCTGCTCCATGGTGAGGCCGTCATGCAAAGGTGGTGCGGGAGCCGCAACGCTTTCGTCATTGGAGCCCGTCTCCATCGTGTCATCGTCGAAGACCTCGGGCGAGCTGGATGGCAAGCCGGCCTCGCTCTACCTGGCATGGTGGCCTAGCCAGGCTGCGGCATGGTCAGCCACCGCCTGCTTCATGTCCGGCGACAAACTGTCCAACAATGCTTTCGCGCTTGTGATCATGGCGGATGATGGATGTGGAGCAGAGGAGGAGAAGGTGGAGCCTGTGTTGTTGTGGACATAGCCAGGTGTGACCGTCCTTTTATAGCTGATTCCGGTGGAGGCCAGGCATCCAAGTGCATCAAAGCGTGGCACTGCACTACTAGGGAAAATCCTAGCAGTAGGGTCAAGTGCTTAGCAGTAGCGCGTGTGGGTGGGGTAGGGGGCGCTACTACTACGTCGCTACAACTATTTCTTAGCAGTAGCGCTGGATAGTGCAAGGCAACAAGCGCTACTTCTAATTATTAGCACCGAGCTTCTTTTCCAGTGCTACTATTTGTATGTTTTTCATTTTTTAGTTTACTGTATTTATACGCCATTATACAAATTTTGATACAGTACCAAATAAGAGGTTGTTATATCATTATGTCCACCATGAATTCTTATATCATTGTGAGGAATAAAAATGGATTAGATTCATTTGGATGAATAAAAAATGATCCTACTAATTCAACTTTTGGTCACTTTTGATCCATCCACATGAATCTAATATGTGTTCCTTCCACCAATCATATAATAATTAATCATGATCATAATAACAAATCATCATGATCATCATGATCAACATCGTCATCATATTAATATAAAAACTCTTGCATCATAGTCATCACCACCAACACTAGCTAATAATCATCAGTCATTACCACCAACACTATCTAATCATCATAGTCATCAACACCAACACTAGCTAGCTAATCATCATAGTCATCCCCACCAACACTAGCTAATCATCATTCTAGGACTATGTAGCACATCATCATCTTCAAACTCATACATCACTCCTACTGCTCTCTCTCAGGTAAAATAGCATAAAACATGTAAACCCCACATTCTCCACCATTTTGGAGAATGCAGATGAATCTATCTCCTAATTGTGGGTTGCGCTTCTTATTGCTACCCCCTAGTACTTCTCTGCAATCTTTCACAATATGACTCCAGTCTTTGAATATGAAGACTTTTTCGCTTTTAGAAATCCTGTATGCACACCTGGTAATCGTAGGCTATCTTGGTCATAAGATAACAACGGTCATGTGACCTTTACGCTCGATCCGACGAGGCACAACATCCATCGGGAGTCCCTGCTGAAGAACATCGTAATAACATACTTAACAATGAAGTTTAGCTTAAAAAGGAATGTATGCAAAAGATGCACCGGGGACGAATAGTAAAAATATTACCATCTTTCCTAGATAGATGTTACCATAGTCTAGTACACACACTAGTGGTGGAAGGTATCGACTACCACTTTTAAGTCCAGGAAAATAATTTATCTTGACAGTATCAAGTTCTTCAAGCCACGAAACATAATGACTTATCTCCTCGCAGTTTAGTTGAGCCCCGGGGCAGTAGTAGGTCCTGTCTACCAAGCGCCGGACATGTTTGCTTGAATCGAAATAAGCTGACAATACAAATTAGTTGTCAACTATTTTTGAATAAACTGTATCAAAGACATAAACATATGCATGCATGGTTGAGAAAAACTCACATAATG